>JAJOOE010000354.1:0-80776 GCA_036250405.1 Solanum raphanifolium | reverse complement strand
AGATATGACCCTCCAAAGTAGACCCTCGAAAAAGGCTTCACTTGGAAATTTCGGATTTTGATACGGTTGCTCTAAAATTTGGGTTAGACCCATTTCCCACTCAATTTGACCACCTAAACAAGAATATGAAGTCGGATTTTCGAAAAACGAAACGGATCTTTTTATATACAGCTAAACAAGTTTCCGGTAACTTTCGAAGCACATTTTTAAGAACTTTTTGGGTCAAATTCAAATATAATCATTTCATTAAGTTCTCGACTCCAAACTCACATGTGAGGCTCTAGTTTCACTCTATCATTTTTCGGGTCGTTATAGAGGAGACTCTCTATCGATCTCAGTATCAGATGAAACTACGTGTTTTCCCTTTTCTTGTGCCATTTCCTGAAAAGCACACATTCAAACATAGAATACGTGAAGGTTAGTTGAAATCAAACACACATTGAATTACATTTCAAAAATATTCGTGAGGCTCACCTAACGGGAAGGGGGATCACCAAACAGGATCGGTTAGCTCCAGTGAGCTCGCCAAAATGGACATTAGAAATTTTCTCAGGGTTTAGGCACAAAAAGTGAAATCAATGCCAATTCGGTGATTCGCCAAGTCATTTTCGGTGGGCTCAGACAAATACGCCATAAATTAAAGTGCAAAAAGGAAAGACAAAGGCATCAAGGGTGATATCCACTCCCACTCAGTGATTCACCTAATGGGTTCGGCAGACTAAGACAACCTCACCAAATGGGATAGTATTCAGGGTCATATATATATGCTAAAGAAGGCGAACTGGGGCTTACTCAACGATTCGCCTAACCTCCTTAGAGAGCTAAGACAAGCCTGCAAAAGGAAGTGTTTAGTCTAGTGCCTAATTTTCACATATAATCTAACATACACAATGAATACAAGTTCCCCCCCTCCCCCCAATCATTAAAATACACCTATATGCTTATCACCTATGAGTGCCAGATTTCCCCCATATATTGCTAAGAATTGCACTAAGTGATGATATTCCCGTAAGAAAGCAATCACCATATCTACCATTTGGCGAAAACATGGAATTGGGTCAACACTGGGCCAATCATACTTCACCCACAACAAATAGGATCAGACCCAACATATTTATTAGTATAATTTCATATTTCAACCAACACAGACAAGATTCCCAATTTGGTAGGAATATACGTTCTTACAACTCACAGGCACAGTTCAAATCACCAACAATAATGCTACCGATCGAAATCAAGCACACAATAACAGTTAAAGGGATCAAGCCCACACCCCACATGCAATTTAAAGTCGAAAATCTTAACAAAGAATCAAAAACCAACCTTAATAGTAGCAAGAATTGTGAAAGACGAAGGATTGGGGATGGCATTACAAGAAATACAAGAAAATGCTCTACTAGAACTTTGACTACACTCAACAACGACTCATAATCACTCAAAGTAGTCAAAATAAGAGAAATGATTCGAAAAGGATTTAAACTATTAAAGGTTTTGATTTTTGAATTTGAAAAGACCCATGGTTTTTCTATGATAGGCCCATTCGGCGATCTTGACTAATGTCGTCGAACGTGTTTGGCAAATCACTATTTGGAGCTTAAGCTCAGCAAACATTCCTGATTAAACACCGAACATGTAGGCTGATTTGGCGGACCCTATGGAGTCCATGTAGTGTACTTCGGTGGATCGCCCTTTGGAGTTCTGATCACCAATTTTGATAGTACATTTTTCTATCTATTCAAGCTATAATGGAAGGAAAGAATGAGTCTGTGCAATGCCTTTGGCGTATAGTCGTTTGGGTTTTGACATCGCCTATACTTCCATTTTAAATCTTTCGACCTATTCTCAACCTGGATTTAAAATGCATCGAAAGCAATAAAAATAAAGGTAAAGACTTGGGTTTCCTCCCAAGAAGTGTGTTATTTAATGTAGTGGCACCACATTATTCTCAAACTCAACAATCATTCTTGGGGTTTAGGATGGTGTCACTAGGAAATGTTCCATTTCTCCTTACATTCAGATGAGTGGAAATTTGGGCCAGATGGGACCCCAGTTGCTTAATAGAAACCTAGTGAGAAGTCATCGTCTGGGATAAAGTGGAGAAGTCATTTTTCACTTCTTTCAACAATTTATTAGACCCTTCAACCTTGTTGTAGATCCTTGCAAGCATGTCTCCAATTCGGCGTCCTTCAGGCCCAACAGGTTTTTTTATGAGTGGATGATCATGGGGAGGCACATACCATCTTTGTCCATCTCCCTATCTCTCCAATTTCCACCCCTCCAATCTTTTCAATTACTTTCTTTATCCTTGTTCCTACCTTGGTTCCCACATTGTCATTGATAATTAGTGTGAGAACCCCACACTTGATTTCCCATGTATTGAACTTTCTCAATGTATAATGCCTCAAATTTGGCATCATCATGGCACTGACCACTATTGGTTCCAACCGCATTTACTGAATTGGTTCCACCTCCCATGACATGTCTAGATAACAAATCGAGTTAGGTCATTATTTTGGCCATGTTTACATCTCTTTCATGATCTTTTTCGACTTGTTCTTTGGTTAAACTTAATTGTACAGTAGGAACTTGGTCCTCTCTAGTGTGCCATGCTTGATTAACCTTAGTCATATCATCAACCAACAAGGCAGCCACATCAAATAGGTGTCTCATTAATCCACCTTGGACTAATTGATCAACCACACCTTTATTGACTAAATCAAAGCTGCAATTGAAGTATTGCAGTAGCAAATTGTCCGGAACTTCATGCGTTGGAGATTGCAAAAGTAACTTCTTGAACCTCAGTCATGTCTCATGTGGAGGCTCACCTCCAACACATTTGAAATTTCAGATCTGGATTTGAAGTTTAACCATTTTTTGAGGGTGGATAAAATCTCTCAAAGAAGTCATCATTTAGCTCTTCCCACGAAGTGATTAAATCATTTGGCAAATCTGCCAACCAATTTGTAGCCTTTCCCGTAAAAGAAAATGGGAACAACCTCAACCTTATATACTCTTGAGAGATACTCTTGAACACGAAGGGTCCACGTACCTCCATGAAATTCCTAAGGTATTCATAGGGATCCTCATGAGCTAGACCCCCAATAATTCCTTTCATCTGGAGCAATTGTATCATAGTTTCGGTGATGTGAAACACAGTCCTCCCAGTTGTGAAAGGCATCTAGATTTCTCTCATGGTTTGAATGACACTAATGTGCATGTCATTCAAATCACCCATGTTGTCTTTTTGACCACAGTGACTATTGTTGTCACTTCCATGGTCACAACTTTTACCAACCTGCAAATTAGCTAAAAACAACACCAAATAATAAATCTACTACAAATAAACAAAATTAAAATCAGATTTCTCAATTTGAATTCTTAACAACCATTCCGTGATAGCAACACCATTTTTGATAACGCTCAAATCACTCATCAAAATTAATCAAAAGAGTGAGCCACGTTAGTCAGTCAAAACCCAACAAAGAGTCACAGTCGAATCCCACGAAGAATGGTATATCATGGAGAATTCCTATCAAGATATTTAGACTTCAAATTCGCTCATTTGCACTAGTAAGAACAATCGAGTGGATGATTCAACCAATTTAATATAAAGTTTTGTTTATCAATTATCGCAATCAAACTAAGTGTCGATGAAATCAATAGTTAACAAGCAATCTAGGGGTATGTGGAATAGAAATTAATATCACATATGGGTAATTGTGTAGTTCTATAGTGAAGAACATTCATGAATAGGCTAATTCATCTTCATTAACACTAATCATCTTTCAATCTTAAAGCATCTATGGATAGAATCTCCTTTTGGTCTCATCTAATGGGAAATATAAACAACCCAATACCCTACTCTATTCGCTCTTTCAAGAACATGACAAATAGATCTGACCCATAACCTCTATTTTCAAGCAAGTTAGAGGCATCAAACCTAAATTTCTAGTATCGAACTAATTACCCACTCCAATCAATCTCTCTCGAGCATCAACTGGAGATCGAAAGTAGGAATTAAGTTTCCAACACCTAACCCCATATTTCCACCCCTAGATCTTGGAGTTTTAGCCACCCATAACAAAAAGTAAAGAGATTATACCTTCCATGAAAGAAGTCATTGGTAACATGAAATTAAGCAATTACGAGTAAACCCACTTTGGATTCAACATCAATTTGATAATTTAAAGCACAAAATTGTAAAACCCCAAAAGCTAGAAAAGTGTTCTTCAAAGGTAAAGTGTTCTAAAAATCTCAAAACTCTCTTAAAAATTGTATCGCTGATTGTCTCTCAAAATTGTATCATAAATTGTATATGTTTTCTCTTTCCTTTGAGCTATTTTTACTTTCCCAAAATTTGGTCCCAAAATCCACTACAAGACTAACTCAACGAAATTAGTCGGGCTCACCGAATTCTCTTGGCAAATCACATATCTTTCCTCAGCTCACCATATGATTCTCTAGGTTTCAGGTGTTTCAATCTCAGTTGGCGAACTAGATTGAGTCAGCCTTTCATGTTCGACGAATCGGTGAATACCACCTCGGTTCGCCTTTCAAGCATTCAATCTTTGCTTTTCACTCTATCTCTTTGGGTGATAAAATTCAGGGCTTCCATTCTCATCCGACATACCCCCATCTCTATTGAGTCCTCCGACCTGATTTGATAGATACAAGTGCTATGCACCATCACTTTAGGCGAAGTCATGCTGATAGTCTCATCTAGTTGAAGATTTCTTAGGAGATGGGGGGTTTGATTTCTTTTATTGAGGCTCTCTCTTCCTTTGTTGATAAGATTCATGAACGCCAGTTTGATGACGACAAGTTATGTCTCATTCGAGACTAGGTGATGAGAGGAGAATCCAATGAGGTTGTCCTAGATTTCTGGTGGTATCTTGAGGATGGGGGAAGGATTTGTGTGCCCAAGGTGGGCGGGTTAATTAGAATGATTCTTGAGGAGGCCTATTGTTCTCGATATTCCATCCATCTGGGTGCGGCAAATATGCATCATCAACTGGCCCAACACTATTGGTGGTGTGGGATAAAGAGAGATATTGCAGATTTTGTTTCAAGGTGTTTGACTTGTCAACATGTTAAGTGTGAGCACCAGCGGCCTGGAGGTATATCTCAGAGGATGCATATTCCTACTTGGAAGTGGGAACGGATCACTATGGACTTTTTCGTGGGACTACCTACCATCACGAGTCGTTATGACTCTATTTGGGTGGTTGCTGATAGCTTGACCAAATCTGGCCATTTCATCTTAGAGGACATTCTACAAGCCTATGTGATTAATTTTGGTACTAGATGGGATCAATATTTTCCCTTAAAAGTGTTTTCCTACAACAACAATTATCATTCTAGTATTCATATGGGCCCTTTTGAGGCATTGCATGGCAGACGATGTAGATCTCCGATCGGATGGTTTGATTCGACAGAGATTGATTCATTAGATACAAACATGCTTAGAGATAATATGGAGCAAGTTCATATGATCCATATTAGACTGTTGACAACCCACAGTTGACAGAAGAGTTATGCGGATCATAGAATTTAAGCCCTAGTGTTCATGGAGGGTGCATATGTTTGTGTCATGACCCAGGGGTACACCCTAAATGTAACATGGCGTACTTGACCCCGAAGGGGTCTCATACAAGACCTTAGCATATCACAACATAAGATAATAGAAAACTGCAGAAATTTTAAAACTTTTTTCATAGAATCGAAGTTTTTATAAAATGCATGCGGAAGCCTTACTATACTTTGTCTCAAACCACCTAAACTTGACTTGAATAAAA
This sequence comes from Solanum raphanifolium, assembly GCA_036250405.1. Lineage (NCBI taxonomy): Eukaryota > Viridiplantae > Streptophyta > Magnoliopsida > Solanales > Solanaceae > Solanum > Solanum raphanifolium. The sequence goes on along the minus strand of JAJOOE010000354.1, from coordinate 74,981 downwards.
CTTTGGGACGCAGCTCATACAAAAGTCTAAAACATAAAGAAAATTACATAAAGGGAAAGGTGATCAATCCTCGATGCTATGAGGACTCGCCAAGTCTTCTACTCCTTTGCTTCTTAGAAACCTAGCCTCCAAAATGGAACAGAATATTGCCAAACCCTACATTTGATAAAAATGTAGGCAAGAGTATGCGTTAGTAATGTACTAAATATGTTAGCTATCATGACATCATAAGAGCATAACGCAAGGGTTAGCCAACATAAAACATAAGTCATAAGCATAAGAGACAATAACATAATCATAAGCATAACCTTCAACATAGGCATAATATGAGCATAAGTCAACATAAGGCATACATCTGGTGCATAGGAGATACCTCATATTCATGGCATAGTATATACTTTAGACCTTTATATCATAAGAATACTATACTCCTAAGTAACCTTAAAACACACTTGTGCAATGCATGAATGATATCCCATAATTCGATTCACACTAAGCATAACCTTGAAGTCACCATATTCATACTTACCATTCATTTGGTCTCATTCTTAGCTTACTTCATATAGACAAGGGAATCTCTCACCTTTAGTCAATCATAACATGGAAGGCAACTATAGCAACAATCCATCAAAACATGCATCTTATAAGAGAACACTTCTTAGGTAACCATAAGTTATACTTGTGCAATGCATGGATAAAACCCCATAATCCTACCCACACTAAGTACTCATTTAGGTCATCATACTCATATTGTTTGGTTGGAGACTAGTCCCCCTCTTTAAGCCTTAGAACACTATGAGACACTCCTTGAGCAAACTCTTAGTTCCTTATTAACTTGAACACTACGAGATGCTTCTCAAGAATATCTAATTTCACTATTAAGATGGACCCTATGAGATACTTCCTTAAGCATGTCTAAGTCCATTAATGCCTATGAACACTAGGAAGTACTTCTTTAAGCAAGTCTTAGTTCATTGGATAAGGAGATTTCAACCCTAACTCCACTACGTGAAGGCTTTCGTCTCATGAGATCTAACTTTGGGAAAACCCAGACTCTACTATGTGAGAGTTCCCCCCTTTAACTTGGATAGTCCTTACATCAACTAGGTGTGGTTCTCCATTCAACTTGGAGCCCGGACCCTACCTTGTGTGGCACTCCATCTCATTGTCAATATCCACTTGGGGCTAAGCATACACCCCTAGATTTACTATAAAGCCTTGCTTAATATTCAAATCTCATGGAAGAATGTCCTTGACAATCAGTCCATGCTCAAGTGATTCTATCACTTCATGCACTCAAGCACTCATAAGGTAGATTAGGTAAGTATAGGCCTTTCAACACAATTCTACCTATTAGACTTCTATTCTCATATAGACTTTACTCTCAAAGCCTTAGCATACATAACTCATCACATTGGCTTTACTCTCAAAACCCAAGTGATCAACATTCATGACTACAAGCCTTACTTTCAAAGCTTTACTTCTTACAATCATCATGCATATCTAGATTTAAAGGCATTCTAGTCATAAGCTTCATCTTTAAGCAATTCTAGTCATAATTCATCATATAGGTTCAATCTCAAGCTTTACTAGTCATAATCCATCATATATACTTTATTATAATTCAATTCATGTTTATGTACGTCTATTCTTGAACAATTACTATACACATCATCAATTCTAGAAGATCACCTATGAATCATCAATTTCACTTCACAAGGCATACACCCACATTCTTCATTTTTATCAATTATACTAGGGTTAACCATGGAAAACATATAATATCATCAATATTTCATGATTCAATGCTAAATCAATCATAAACAAGTACTATCCACTCAATTGGAATGATACCCAACACTACCCACAACATATGAAGAAACCCTAGCTTAGGTTGGGGTTTATCTTCACAATTTGGGGGAAATCTAGGGGGCCTACATGGATGGAAGAATCCATGAATGAATAAGCTAACATACCTTGATTCAAAGCCCTCAAAAAATCTTGTAACAATGGAGTCTTGTTCTTGACCTAAGCTTCAAGCTCTATCTTCTTCTTCAAGTCTTAGGGAGAGAAATATTTGAGAGGAGAGTATTTTGGGAATTTGATTTGGGTCTTGTGAAATAATGACTTAATTGGGTGGTTAAAGGGTTAAAAATAGCTTATATTGGTGTATAAAGTCCATACAAAACTACCCCCACTTAAAACTAACTAAAAAGGAATTTATTAAAAGACCCCTCACTAGGCAACCTTGGTGACAGGTACCACGACAGGGCTCACGAGCCGTGGTTAAGACCACGAGTTGTGGTCAAGACCACGATCCATGGTCCTTGGGCAGTGTCTAAGGCTTGAGGTCTTTGGCCTCCACAAACTAAGGCTTCTTCACGAGCCTTCCCAGGAGTCGTGGTCCTCACCACTGTCCGTGAAGTGACTCGTGAAGATGAGCCATTTTTGGGAAGCCTTGGATGGTACACTGCCTCACCACCACAAGTGGCCCCATGATCCATGAAGGCTCTCACGGTCCAAGGCAATGTCATGGCAAGCTTGGGGTAGCCTTGGCTCTTGCGTTGGCCCTTGTCCCTTTGCCTTGGCTCATGCCCTATTGGCCTTAACTCTAGCCCTCAATTTAACACTAGATGGTCTACTAAACTATGGGTTACAACACATACCTTTATGTTTAACCCCTAAACCCCTCATTCTAAGTATGGAAAGTCTTATCTACGACTCTAATCCTCATATCAAACTCTAGAACCCCAACTTAAGGCTCTAGTTTAGTCTAATAGTTTCCGGGGTGTTACAGTTTGGATTCGATTGTCACTCATGAAAGGTGTTATAAGGTTAAGAAGGAAGGTCAAGCTGAGCTCTAGATTCAATGATAATTTTGAGATTTTGAGTTGTGTGGGAGATGTGGCCTATAATTTAGCCTTGCCACTAAGCTTGTCAGTTGTTCATCTCGTGTTTCATGTCTCCATACTTCGGAAGTACGTATCGGATGAGTCCCATGTACTTTCTCCTGATTCAGTGGAGTTGGGTCTAGATTTATCTTTCGAGGAGGATCTTATACCCATGTGGGTGGGCAGGTCTGAAAGCTTAGGACCAAAGAGATTGCTTTAGTGAAGATGCAGTGCAAGCATCGTTCAGTCAGTGAGGCGACTTAAGAGATGTAGTCAGATATATGTGTCAGATATCCTCAGTTTTTCGAAGCTTCAAGTACATTTTTTTATTTATATTTGAGAACGAACATGATTTTTAGTGGTTAATAAAGTAATAACGCAGTCAATCATTCTTAAAAATTTCATGAATTTACCATTTTTACCCCTCCTAATATCGACCCCGAGTCTTTTATGATTGAGTTTGAAATTTTGGTTTTTTTACTTTTAGTTAAAAGTTGAGAATTTGGTAAGTTTGTGATCTTGGAAGGCTAAGTTGCTTCAAAGTAATTTTTGGAGTCTTTTGGATTTTCAAGTGTCGGAATGGAATTTTGTCAATTCCATCAGTCTTCAAATGTGGATTATGAACTAGGAGAGTTGTCGGTTTTAGATTTGGAGTCTTTTTGAGGTCCTAAGTAGTGAAATTGTGGAAATTTAGCCTCCGGGTTGATTTTTGTCAACATTTTGTCTTCGGATGCTCAGATTAGAATTCTGAGAGTTCCCTTAGATTCGGGGGATGATTTTAGGTCTAGGTGCGGTCTTGTTTGATTTTTGTGAGACCCTGAGCTAGTTTTAGCCTTTTTAGGCGTTGAGTTAGTTTCCTGTTGTTTTCACGAATGTCGGGTCAAATATATATCAGATTCATATTTCGACGATTCTATTGAATCTGAAACATTGAGTATAACTAAGTTTCATATATGGTGTGTGTGGATAGGGTTTTGAATCTCGAGGGTCCTTTCGATATTTTTTGTATTGACTGATGTTTCTGGTGCTACAATCCTCTCTTAAGAGGAACCTGGTTCGCTTTAGTGATGGTCACTTAAGCGTAACCTGGTTTGCAAAAGGAAGGCTGGCCTTTTAGGCAGGGTTCACTTAAGAAAATTATGGTTCGCTTTAGCGTTAGTCTCTTGAGTGGAACCTGGTTCGCAAAAGCGAGAACCCCAACTTTTGTGGGGTTCGCTTAAGCAGAACCTGTTTCACAAAAAGCCACTTTGGATTCAACTTGAAAGAGGCCACCTGGTTTGCAAAATCCACCTGGTTTGCAAAAGCGATAACTAAAAGTAAAGAGATTATACCTTCCATGAAAGAAGCCATGGGTAACATGAAATTAAGAAATTACAAGTAAACCCACGTTGGATTCAACATCAATTTGACAATTTCAAGAACAAAGTTGTAAAACACCAAAAGCTAGAAAAGTTTTCTTTAACGGAAAAATGTTCTAAAACTCTCAAAACTCTCTTAAAAATCGTATCTCTGATTATCTCTCAAAATTGTATCCTAAATTGTATATGTTTTTTCTCTCCTTTAGTCTATTTTTACTTTCCCAAAATTTGGCCAAAAAAATCCCCTATGCGACTAACTCAGCGACATTAGTCGGGCTCACTGAACTCTCTTGGTGAATCTCCTATCTTTCCTCTGCTCACCTTATGATGCTCTAGGCTTCGGGTGTTTGAATTTCAGTTGGCGAACTCGATTGAGTCAGCCTTTCATGTTTAGCGAATCGGGGAATACCGCCTTGGTCCACCTTTCGAGCATTCAATATTTTCTTTTCACACTATCCCTTTGGATGATGAACATCAGGACTAGCGTTCTCAATAGGCATATCGCCATCTCTACTGAGTCCCCCGACCTTTCTTTGAGAGACACAAGTTCTATGCACTATCACTTTGGGTGAGGTCGTGTTGACTTAGTGATCCACGTTTCTTGTTAGGCGATCAATGATGTATAGTTTGGACTTCTTTTTTGCAATTTTGGCCTTTCTTTCTAACTTCAATCCTTGCCTTGTCCAATTTCCTTCTTAGCTGCAAATCATCAACATTTAATCAAAATAGGAAAATATTAGGCATTGAGGACACTAATTATTAGTTTAAATAGACCTTAAATGAGTGTAAATCTACCACTCATCAGCGATGGTCACCTTGTTCACCTTATTCATTTGGCATGTCGCCATTCCTCTTTGAGATCTCCAACCTGCCTCAATTAATTCAATCATTGCAATATCAACTCGGGCGAGGTCTTACTCATTTGTTGATTTGTCCTTCCTTTTAATCGATCACCAATGTGCAGTTTACACTTTTTTTTTCATGTTTTTGGCCATTCTTTCATACATTAATCCTTCCCTTTACCCGTTAGCTTCCAAAGCTTCAAATCATCAGCATGCCAGTAAATAAGACATAATTAGGCATTAAGAACACAAATAGTTGAACTAAATAGGCCTCAAATGAGTGTAAATCTACCACTCATCAACACCCCAAACTTAAATGTTTGCTTGTCCTCAAGTAAATCAAGAACATAACTAGTTTAACTAGCGTGTCCACAACAGTTCTCAGTGAGAGCTAACATGAAAGCGTCATTACAATACTATTCTCAAAAACATGCTACACTCAGTCATGATAAAAAAAGCTTCAAATGATGACTATTTGGTATCCATCCAAGCTCAAGCTCACTATAGCTTCTTTTCTAATGCAAGACCATGTTTCAACAAATGAATTCAAGTGCCCTAACATCAAGAACGTTTACATTATCTCACAAAGAAAATCATATAAAGAAGTAAGGAATCAATACAACTCTCACTCTCCTAGAAGACAAAAGCATGCAAGCTTGATCCCATATGTTTGCTCATATTTTCCAATCATCAGAGACCCTAGTTTATACAGGATCTCAAGGCTCTTATAGGCTTGTAGTGGGGCTGGGGATTAAGGTATGGTCAATTTGGCTCAGTTACTTCACATGTTCAAAGTATTGTTACAATCATATTCACTTTTTCTTCTTTCCATTCTTTTTCATTTGAGAACTCAAACTTCGACTTGTCAATCACTCTATTGGGAACCACTTTTTATTTAACCAAATTTTTATTCAATTTTTCAAATGTGATTCATCACAATATTTCTATTTATATTTTCTATGAGGAGGCGTGCCTCCTTTTTGTGACGTAATTCAAAGTTGAGCCTCATTTCAGCTTTCTTTGCCAATCACTTAGCTTTTATTCCTCCTTCATTTCACACCCCAACTTAGGCTTTTGGCCTATGTGGACTATTCAAATAAGCCAACACTTCAAAAAGGATTATAGGTGAGAAGTTAGGGACAATTTGGCCCAAGAGGTTTCAATATGGTTGTCAACAAATGTCTTAGACTCAAATTGTGGCAAAATAGATGCACACCCTTACAAGGTATTCACACAAGGATATGGAAATTGGGGTTCAATCTCAAAATTTCTACCCAAGATCATTCCTTACACTCACCAAGGCTAGAAAATTAGACTATCAAGGCAAATTCTAGGATTCTACAAGCATGCTTTCAAGTAAGACCTCAACCCACATGGCATTTCAAATACAATCATTTATCACAACCCAAAAAAGATCAAAATCTTATGTGTGATGTTCATTGCAAGGCTCACATCAAAACTCAGCTAGTCAACACAAGATTTAATAAGATCTCTCAAAAGTACAACCATATCGATTTCTTTCTTGCAACACATATTATACACCATGCTCATCACGAGTATTATCAAGACATCGATATTGTACACAATCGATCCTCAAATTATTAACAATGACCACTCAAGAATTTACGGTTTCAAAAACTTATCATGGGGTAATTGAAAATTTGAGAGAAAGAGACCAACATGAGTTACACCAAACAAACCGCTGCAATCATCCAACAAAAGGGGAATATTTGCACAGATGCCCTCAGCCCACCAAAGTAAAAGTGTAGTGTCCTCAATGCAAAGAGATATAATTGGGTTTTAGAGTGAGAGATTCCTTGACTCATAAAGAGTATTTTGAGATAGCTGGCTAGGTCAGCAGAACATCGAAATAGTACGAGTTGCCGACCATGCTTGTAATGCAGGTGAGATTATTTTCCCTCTACGAATTGACGTTCGATCGCCTAAAGAAATTAGGCAAATGGCCAATTTTTCCCAAACCTCACCAACGTTTATAGTACACCCCTTAAATTATGTAGTCATTAGGCTAACTGTGTCAGGTTCGCCTAATGCAATCGGTGGGTCGCCAATTGAGGGTTGCACCTTACCAAATCTAACAGTACATCTGCAAAGTTGAGCTTTCCAATGGGTTAGATCGTTGGAGCGTCACCTAGTAGCTTTGGCAGATCACTGACTTGAGATCTACATTCTCATCTTCTTCCGTTCATCCTGCAGAAGCGACAAACACATTATTGAAAACCACTAAAACTTGGGTTGCCTCCTAAGAGGCACTTGATTTAACATCGTGGCGCAACGTAGATATTCTCTCAAGCATTATCCAAGAAAACCACTTCAATGACTCGCACATCATGACTCTCTCCAGAGTATACTTTCAACCTTTGGTCGTTAACTTTGAATGTGACCCCCTTTTCATCTCTAATTTTACTTTCCCCATTACTATATACTTTAGTTATTGTGTACGGACAAGTTCACTTTGACTTTAGTTTCTATGGAAAGAGTTTCAATCGAGAGTTGAAAAGAAGAACTAGCTCACCCACTCTAAACTCCCGATGTATGATTTTGGCATCATGCGAACGTTTGACTTTCTCTTTGTAGAGTGCAGAGATTGGATATGTTTGTAATCGAAATTCATCCAACTCAAGTAGTTGGTCAACTCATTTTTTAGCTACCACTTCCCAATTAAATTTCATCATCATCAATTCCCGTAAGGTTTTATGCTTTAACTTTACCCGAAGATGAAAGGAATTTCCAAATACTATTTTGTATCGAGACATGCCAATAGGAGATTCGAATGTTGTGGGATACACTCGAAGTGCATCATCAAGCTTTGTAGACCAATCGGTTAGGTGGACACTTACCATTTTGGCGAGGAAGCTCTTTATCTCTTGATTAGATACCTCAACTTGTCGAGTAGATTGTGGATGGTACAGTGTGTCGACTTTGTGTGTAATCTCATACTTGGATAGAAGTGCCTCAAATTGGTAATTGCATAAATGTGAGGTGCCATCACTTATAATGGCCCTTGGGGTTCCAAAAGTTGTGAAAATCAGTTTCTTTACAAACTTGGTGACCCTTCTCCCTTCATTGGTGGGTAAAGTTATCACCTCCACCCACTTGGACACATAATCAACTGCCACTAATAAGTACTTATTCCCAAAAGAGCTAGAGAAAGGACCCATGGAATTAATTCCCCAAACATGAAATAACTTAATTTCAAGAATTTGTGACAGTGGCAATTAATGTCTCCTAGAGATACTCCCTTGCATTAGACATAGAACACAACCTTTTAAAAAGTCATGAGCATCTGTAAACATAGTGGGCCAAAATTAGCCATATTGTAACACTTTGGAGGTTATATGGATACCCCCATGATGTCCACCCACTGGTGAAGGATGACAGGCTTCGAGTATTTCTTGGACCTTTACTTTGGTCACACAACGCCGGATAATATTATCATCACACTCCTTAAAGAGGAAAGGTTCATCCCATATATAATTCTTCACATAAAATAAGAACTTCCTCTTCAGATGGCTACTCAACTCATATGGCAACAGTGCATGTACAATGAAGTTCGCATAGTCAACATACAAAGGGAATGAAAGAACGTGTTTTTGCTTTACCCAAGAACAACTCCAAGTATAATTTGCTAGCGTTGCACATCATTTCAAAAGGAAGATTCCAATCGGGGTGCGATGATGATAGGGTATGAGACAAGTTTCTCTTTCAAAGACTTGAACGCTTCCAAACACACATTATCAAATTCAAACACGTTTTCCTATTCAAGAAGCTTATACAACGGAATATCAACCTTTAAGAAATGTTTAATGAACCACCTAAAAAATCTAGCCTGACTAAGGAAGCTTCTTAATCCTTTCATTGAGATTGTGGAGGTAATTTTTCAATTACTTGGATTTTAGCTTAATCAACTTCAATCCCATCCCTTGAAAGTTTGTGCCTAAGCACAATTCCTTCCTTCACCATGAAGTGACATTTCTCCCAATTAACAACCAAATTTAAATCTACACACCTTTGAAGCACCATCTATAAGTGCTACAATCACTCTTCAAAAGAGTCTCTGATGATCGAAAAATTATCCTTGAATACTTACATGGAATCCTCCACCTTATCCTCAAAGATTGATAGCATGCACTATTGAAAAGTAGTTTTGATAACCCTCAACTACACCTTTTATAATTCAAAGTGTAGGCTGTCGCTAATAAGTATGAACCCTACAATGAGTTGGGGTCAATCCCACAATGAGTGATACGGTAAAGAATTCAAATACAAAGTGTAGAAGTGCTCTAATATCTTGTAGAAGTGAAGGGATATGTGACATAAAATAAATCAATGAGTTTTAATTATAAATATTAAGTAAGTTTGGTAACCAATTGTTAACATAAACAAGTAGTACAAATTTTGAACAAGTATAAAGAGGGCCTTAGGGTGTGTGAGTAATTGATCACTAATTTCGCTTAATGGGTAATTATGAATTGCTTTAAGTTGTGGAATCTTAATGGGTAGGATGGGTTTTGAATATAATAGCTATTTCTCAATAAGTTATCATGTTTCGAGTGAGTTCTCTAGAACCTCAACAAGCTTCACAATACAAAACAACCCAATTCATTAACTTAACCCACTTTTTCAAGCTAGGTAGTAAAGACATAAGCTAATACAATTATCAAACATTTATTCTACTCTATGCATCTTTCGCAAGCAAGCATCGCGAGCAAGACTAGAACTAAATTTGCAACTACAATTCATAGATTTAAAACATGAATAAACGATTGAACCCATTTCAAAACAACATTAAATATAGAAATCAACAATACCCATAAGCTAATCTATGTATTCAATTATATGATCACACCCCTAAAGAAATGAGGTTTAGCCTAACATAGAAAAAAGAAAAAATTGTTACCAAAATGATGATCTATCAAATTGAAAAAATCTCCAAAACTTAAATGTTGAAAGTAAAACTTTAACCTCAAATCCTCAATAATATAAGCTCAATAATTCAAAAATAATGTCAAAGTATGTAAAAGTCTCTCCAATACTGTGTTAGATCCATTTTCTCTCTCCAAAAATCAATTTATTCATTTCCAAAAATTTCCCAAAGTTTCAGTACGTGGGCTCACTCGGTGGAGTTAGTCGGGGTCGCCGATGGGTTCATCGATCCACCAACAATCCTTCTCTCACCCTTTTGGCATGACTTCTGCACCCAACTATTCTGTAAGCTTAGACGAGCTGGGTCGAGCTTGCCGTTCAATTTGGCGCATCATCGAAGTGCTCTCTTAGTCACCGAGTTGGCTTCGTTCCTTAGCTAATTCCTTGGATCATTTGGTGAGCTAGGAGCCCACTCGTCGAGTCGCTGAGTGGCTTTTGTGAGCTCCAACTATCCTTCTTTTAAGTTTTTCCAACTATTTTCGCAACTTTTCGCATCGTAATTTTTTGCCTTGTTCTTAAACATTCATGTCTACAAATAAGCACTTCAACATCAGTTATGGACACAAAACAGTCATTGAGGACACCGATTCATTAAATAACAAGCCCTAAATGAGTAAAAATTCCCGACTTATCCACACCCCCAGCTTGAACGTTTGCTTGTCCTCAAGTAAAACACAAGATCGATCAGGCCAACAGGGAGGTCTACAAGTAGTGCTCCTTGAGACTCAACATGAGTGCACACAAGGTTCAATCCACACATGCAATGTTCAATTGTGCACTGAAAGTTTCAAACTATGACTAAAAATTATCAAATAGAGTTCAAGCTCACAATGCTTACTTCAAATGCAAATTCATGCCCAACAAGAGTATTTGAATGCCCTTACATCAAGATTTATTCCATGCTCTCACAAAGCCAATTAAGGATTACAATAAAGGAATCAAAATCAACTCTCACACTCCCTATGAGAAAAACATGAATCATTTTACCCATAGGTTTGCCCATATTTTCCAACAAACACGTCACTTGGCTCATGCAAGATCAAAAAGGTCTTTCAAGACTTGTAATAAGGCTGAGGGTAAGGGTATGATCATTTCTACTTAGTGACTTATACCTTCATGAAGCATGGCTCAAATTTCACTTCTTTTACTTTTCTTTCATTCTTTTCATCTTCACAACTCATCTTTGGCCTATTCATAGCACCCAATTTTTTTGTTATAGCTCATCGAACACACCTTTTATTTCCACAAAAATGCACGAAGGATACATATTTATCATTTCTTTTCTTTATTTTTTATATGGAGGGGTGCCATCGGTTCCATCTTTTTCTTTCACACATGTTCCCAAGGATGAATTTCATGAACTTCTTACTTGGTTTCTTTCCTCATTCTTACAACACCCCAACTCAGGCTTTTGGACTAAGTTGTCTATTCAAATTAACCAATGCTTCACGAAGGTTATAGATGGCAAAGACATGGCAATTTTGTAACACCTCGGAAACTAGTAGGCTAAACTAGAGCCTTATATTAGGGTTCTAGAGTTTGATATGAGTGTTAGAGTCGTAGATAAGATGTCTCATGCTTAGAATGAGGGGTTTAGGGGTTAAACGTCAAGGTACGTGTTACACCCCGTAGTTTAGTACCATCAAAGGTTAAATTGAGGGCTATGAGTCAAGACTAGTGGGCATTAGCCAAGGCAAGGGGGCAAGGGCCAAGGCTGCCCCAAGCTTGTCATAGCACTGCCTTGGACCATGAGAGCCTAGAAGGCTTGTGGTGGCCATCATGGATCGTGGTACCACCCATGGTGGTGAGGCAGTGTTCCCCCAATGTTGCCTAAGTTGGCCTCCATCACACGAGCCAGTTCACAACTCGTGAAGGCCTAGACGGATCGTGGGAGTGGCCGTGAAGATGCCTTGAACTTGTGAAGGCTAAGGCACCAAGGACCATGGGAAGGACTATGGCTCGTGGTCTTGACCACAGCTCATGAGCCCTGTCATGGTGCATGGGAGTAGGCTGCCTAAGTGAGGGCAAAATGGGAAACTCCATATTAAGTGGTTATTAGGTGGGGTCATTTTGCCTAGTCTTAAAACACCTATATAAGTTATTTTAACCATTAACCACCCAATTAAGTCATTAGTTCCCCCAAAACCCAAAACAAATTTCCAAAAAGCTCTCCTCTCAATTATTTTCTCTCGAAGACTTGAGGAAGAAGATAGAGCTTGAAGCCTAGGTCAAGAACAAGATTCAATTGTTGCAAGTTTTGTAAGGCTTTGTGTCCAAGGTATGTAAGTTTATTCATCTATGGATTCTTCCATCCATGGAGACCCCTATATTTCCCCCAAATTGTGAAAATAATCCCCAATTCTAGCTAGGGTTTCTTCATATATTGTGGGGAGTGTTGAGTATGTTTCCAATTGAGTAGATAGTACTTGTTTATGATTGATTTAGTATTGAATCATGATATATTGATGATATTTTATGTTTTCCATGGCTAACCCTAGTTTAATTGATGAAATTGAAGAATGTGGGTTTGTGCCTTGTGAAGTTAAATTTAGGGTTGATAGATAATCTTCTATAATTGATGTTATGTATAGTAATTGTTCAAGAATAGAAGTATGTAAACATGAATTGAATTAGATTTAAGGTGCATATGATGAATCATGACTAGAAAAGCTTGAGATTGAATCTATATGATGAATTATGACTAGAATTGCTTAAAGATGAAGCTTATGACTACAATGTCTTGAAATCTAGATATGCATGATGATTGTATGAAGTAGAGCTTTGAGAGTAAGGCTTGTAGTCATGAATGTTGATCACTAGGGTTTTGAGAGTAAAGCCAATGTGATGAATTATGTATGTTAAGGCTTTGAGAGTAAAGTTTATATGAGAATAGAAGTCTAATAAGAAGAATTGTGGTGAAAGACCTGTACTCACCTAACCTACCTTATGAATGCTTGAGTGTATGAAGTGATAGAATCACATAAACATGGATTGACTGTCAAGGACATTCTTCCATGAGGCATAAATGTTAAGAAAGGCTTAATAGTGAATCTAGGGGTGTATGCTTGGCCCCTAGTGGATATCAATGAGATGGAGTGTCACACAAGGTAGGGTCCGGGCTCCAAGTTGAAAGGAGAACCACACCTAGTTGATGTGAGGACTATCCAAGTTAAAGGGGGTACTCTCACATAGTAGAGTCCAGGTTTTCCCAAAGTTAGGTCTCATGAGATGGAAGCCTTCACATAGTGGAGTCACAGTTTCTAGTAGCAATCTCTGTATCCAATGGACTAACACATACTTGAAGAAGTATATCCAAGTGTTCAAAAGCATTAATGGACCTAGACATGCTCAAGGAAGTATCTCATAGGGTCCATCTTAATAATGAACCTAGACATGCTTAAAGAAGTACCTCATAGGGTTCAACCTAATAATGAATTAAGATGTGCTTAAGGGAGTACCTCATAGTGTTCTAGGGTTTAAAGAAAGGGACTTGTTTCCAACCAAGAAGTATAAGAAGGAGGACCTAAAGGAATACTTAATATGGATATGATTATGGGGTCTTATTCATGCATTGCACAAGTATGACTTATGGTTACCTAAAAAGTGTTTCTCTTATATGATATATGCTTAGATGGGTTGTTGCTATAGTTGCCTTCCATGTTATGATTGACTAAGGGTGAGAGATTCCCTTGTTTATGAGAAGTAAGCTAATGATGAGATTAAAAGATGATAAAGAAGTATGATGGCCTAAAAGTGGTACTTATACTAGGTGGGATTATGGGGTCTCATCTATGCATTGCACAAGTATAACTTGAAGGTTACTTATGAACTTTCTCTTATGTTAAGAGGATTTGAGTATGGACTAAGCTTATGAATATGTGGTATTTCCTATGTTAGTGGATTATGCCTTATGATTGACTTATGCTCATATTATGCCTATGTTGGAGATTATACTTATGATCATGTTATTATCTCTTATGCTTATGACTTATGTTTTATGTTGCCTAATGATTTGTTATGCTCTTATGATGTCATGCTATCTAACATATTTAGTACATTTTGTACTAACGCATACTCTTGCCTGCATTCTCATCAAATGTAGGGTCCGACGACATTGAGTGTTATCTTTGAGGCTAGGTTCTTAGAAAGAGCAAGAAGTTAAAGACTTGGTGAGTCCTCATAGCATTGAGGATTGATTACCTTTATCCTTTATGTCTTTTCTTTATGTTTAAGACTATTTTATGGGTTGTGTCCCAAGAGTTCACTAAAAGTTGTATTAGATGGTTTGAGACAAGTGTAATAAGACTTCCGCTTTGCATTTATAAAGACTTCGATTTTATGGATAAAGTTTTTAAAAAAAATTTCCATACTTTTCTATTATCCTATGTTACAATATGCTAAGGGATTGTATGAGACCCCTTCGGGGTCAAGTACACCATGTTACATCTAGGGTGTACCCCTGGGTCGTGACAAATTTCAACAATCGGTTTAAACATTTGCATTCATGTTTCATCCAAAGAAATATTAGGCTCAAATGGTGGCAAGATAGGTTCATATGCTCACAAGGTTGTCACACAAAGGTGTAGCAAATGGGTTCACTCTAAAAAAATTATGTCTAAGATCATTTCCTTCATTCACCAATGCTAGCCAATTGGACCAATGAGATGCTAAGAGTTCACACAAGACTTATACAACTCAAATTTCCTCATTGAACTTGCACAACATATCGTTCATCAGGAGCACTATTCAAGTCATCAGTATTGATCATAATCAACACTCAAATGTACAAGAGAACATTAACAACATTAATAATCAAGCAATCAACAGAATCAATGAATCAAAGCCAACATTCATTCACTACTAAAGGAACATGGATAAGTTTCAAACAAAAACAACAAACTAACAAAAAATCCCAAAAATGAAATAAAAACAAAATACAACCAAAAGAGAAGGTAGCTAGATACTTTCACCGCACCAAAAAATACTAAGTAGTTTCCTCAATGCAAAATAAAACTGAATGTCTCAATATGGAATAAAAATGAGGGAGAGTAAAGATCCCCTTGTCAGGATAAGCCTGAGGTGAGATCTGGGTCTCTAGAGTGCCCCGCTCT
Organism: Solanum raphanifolium; assembly: GCA_036250405.1. Lineage (NCBI taxonomy): Eukaryota > Viridiplantae > Streptophyta > Magnoliopsida > Solanales > Solanaceae > Solanum > Solanum raphanifolium. The sequence continues at coordinate 59,835 of JAJOOE010000354.1, read as the reverse complement.
ACTCTAACTCTAGACTGTGCATTGACTTCCTCCTTGGGCTGAGACCCACTAGAACCGATCATAGATGTGTCATGTAGGGAAGTATCTGTGACCATCCGAACCATGTCACCCTCCATATCCTCCAAATCCTCATACACTGCCTCCTCAACAGCCTTTAACTCCTCTTCATCAGTCTCGGGTATATCAGATTACCCATCCTCATCAACTGTAGTAGCATCTCTGGTCACAGTAGGCGGAGGGATCTCAAAAGCAGCTAGAACTGTAGGAATCTGAGAATTGGGGTCCTTGGGGATATCTACACTGCCCCCACAACATCGATATGTCGATGGATTTAAGCTCATCCACATATAGACTCTGTATCAACAACCGGAGAGGTGTCCACCAGTTATTTCTTCTTCTTCTTAGCCTGATCCTTTAAATACTCGGCCTCGATCTGATGAATGTCATAAGACGAAGAAGGACTAACCTCGACAATCGTCTTCGCCACAAAAGGCACACTCACTCAGTGATATAACGTACTAATCAAAATCGGATTCGATAATAAGGTATGATTTTTTTTCCCTCATAGCCATATCATGTGCTATGATATACCCCAAGTTTAGGCTCTTTCGGTCAATGAAACACAACAGAAGTGCAGCCTTCGGATGTCGGATAATAGACTCATTTTGTGACGGCATCAACGTATTTCTAATGAATCCAAACCAGTACCGATCCATGATGTTCATATATTTCTTCTCAATCATAACCCCCTACTCTATCATGGGAGTGTGGCATCACACAACAGTGGGGCAAGCCACGCCTTCAAATCATCCAGTGTATTGGTTTTGACCTTGGCATATATGATTGGTCATATAATCGTGCTTACATAGATGCTTTTTATACAAGATTCTTTGTTGGTGGGATAAGAGTTGCTTGGGGAGAGAGCCCCGTGTAAGGGAGAACAGGAAAGCCTACCCCTCGAAATCCTTCTTCCTCCGTCCGAGTCGTACAAAGAATGGATCACACAAACTAGGAAATTCAACTCATCATTTATGTCTGTCTCACTGCACTTCATATGTTTACCCCGAACTTTAACAAAATCAAATGGTGCCATCAACCCAGCTTTTTTTTTCCCTTTCGAGATCAAATGTGCATAGCCCTCATAGAATTCTTATACCCAAGTGGGCACATATGGATCTCGGGGCTGTGTAAACTACTAGAATCTGTGGAACCACAGTATCTCCCAAACAACAGGATACATGTCCACCACTCCGTCTGTAGACAAGTGCTTCTCCTCATGTATTGTCCGCAAGCCAGTGGCCTTCAACCTATTCATGGACCGAGAAGGATGAACTGGAACTGGGGGCACTTGTGGTGCATGTGTGGCCTGTGGTGCTGAAGATGCTGGAGGTGCTAGAAGTCGTGCTAGTGGATCATGTACTACTGTAGAACGCAGTTCTGAATGCCGTCGCTTTAATAACACTCCATCTGGTGTCGGTGTATGGACTGGGGTCTTGGACCCCTCAACTTCCTCATTCTCAAAATCCGATGAGGTTAGATGGTGGAATCGATGCCCATTCTATCATGAGAACTCGAACTGGCTACCACCTGTTTTTTTCTCTTGCCCTTATCACTTGCCTAAGGAGTCTTAGGTTGAGTAGTGCGGGATTCTCAACCTCCCCTGCAATCACAACCCCTTTGGCCTTTTTTCGGGGTGGTGGACCATTTGTCAAAACCTTAGGTTTGGCCATATCTGTAAAAGCACAAAACCAAGAACAAATGTTGTTGCAAAGAGTTAGTGACATAACATTCTCAAAAAGTGCAGATAAACTCACCAAACGACTCAGCGAGTCTCTGAGTTTATTCGGTGAGTAAAAAAGGATTGGCTGAATGTTAAAGAAAAACCCAACAAAAAATCAGTGCAAAAAGGTGACACCAAAAAGCACTCGGCGAGTTCATTGAGCGATGAGAAGACACCTCGCCAAATGTTACAGAATATTCAGCCAATACAAAGGTTAGAAAGGTGATATTAGGGCCACCTGGTGAGCAGAAGCGTATCGCCGAAAGTTACAATTAATTTCAGCAAAAACAAAAGTCAATTAGGCAATAAGGGAGGTCATTAGGAAATGCACCGAGTCACTTGACCAGCTCAACCTAGCTTGCCAAATGGACGCGTCACATTCCTAATCCGATTTTTGATTCGAAACCATCATCCTACGACAAATCAATTCAAGCACAATTCTACACAATTCTAGCCTACCCAAAATGAATATCTAAGTCGGGATACTTTGACTTCTCCCTAATTGATTAAAGTTCAACCAAACAACAACTTTGCCCATAAGAACGACATCACCTAATCCATCATCAGGCAAATTCAAGTCATTTGGTCAAATTTGGGTTACTCAAACTTCAGTCGCACAAGACCCAATATGCAACATCAACAACTTAACCACAAACACGAGAAACTAAAACAAATTTTCCTAAAAGATATAATTAACATACTCGATTTCAAATTAAACAATATATGAAGCAATAAGCATACGATCAAGGCATGCAATTCAAACAAGAACCTCATTTCTTCAAAAGATTAAGCGGAGATCGAACAATAATCCTCAGAGTAAACAATCAAAGGGACTCGACAAAAGGGAAGGGTAGACAACACTTCAGATTCAAATATCACATGAGGAAAAACATGGTATTAAATGAAAATAATATCTAAAGATTGATGTAAAGAGTATAGGAGTCAAAAAGTTCAAATAAGAGAGAAATTTTAAATTTAAAAACGGTTGGAGGGTACATGACTCTTCAGTTTGCTCCTTGCTTGGTGAGCTCACTAATGCTTCTGATCAACTCGGTGATATGCCGAGTGGACCTTAGCTCGACAAATTTGACAGGTACACAACCCTTTAGTCGAAGATAAAGAGCGAGCTTGATTTGGCTCACCAAGCCAACTCAGCGATTGGCCGAGTGAGCCATGAGCTCGCCCAATCTTCCAGAGCCTTCATCATTTTTTATCTCCCTTTTGGTGATGTATTTGGGCAATCATAGTGTCAATTCGGTGACTTGATGATTGGTCCAACCCCTCCGACACGAGTCCTAGTCGTTGCGCTGCGGTCCGTTTCCCGGCTTCGCTTGCGCGATTTGCACTTCTGATTAGTTCCAGCCATCCCCAACCTTAATGAATGGACTATGAAGTGGAACTTTAGGCGGGGCCTCTGTCGATAGAGCTAAATCAGTCATTCATTAATCCACCCTCGACATACTAAGCAAAAGGGCTGATCCAACTACAGAACAAATTCCCTCCCCACACCTTAAATAATCATATACCGAGATCTCGTATTCAATCAATAAAGAACGAGGACTAGCTCACCAGGTCCAAACTACAAACTCCAACCTACGCATCCAACAAACGTTATTCAAATAACACAAAATAAAACTTGGGTTGCCTCCTAAGAAGCACCTTATTTAATGTAGTAGCACGACGTGGACATGAATTCAAGCATCATTCTTTGGGATAGCAAAGGTATCACTAGGAAGACCCCATTTTGATCTTAAATTTAAGTGAGCCGAGATTTGACCCATTTAAATCTCAAGTTGCTTTATGGAAACCAAGTGTGAGGACACCGTTTCATTTAAAGATGAGGCATCATCCTTCATCTCCTTGAGTACCTTATCCATTCCTTACACCTTGTTTAGGATGCGGGCAAGCATATTCTCGGTCCAAAAGCTTTCCGGGTCAGCTTTTGGTTTCTTTGGCTTTTGACGTTCATGAGAGGCCACATAACGATCTGTATCACCATCTCTATTTTTCCAATTCGCACACCTATCACACCATTATCGATCTTGATCTCTCCAACCATCATCAAAATCTCATTTCCAACCTTCATTCCCGCTCGGCCTTGGATATCTTGGATGAGAACCCCGTGCTTGGTTTGTCAAGAATTGTACCTCTTCATTGTACATGGCCTAAAATTGTGCGTCATCTGAGCTCATCCCATTATTAGCATCAACCGCATTCATGACCTTATAACCACCGCTCATGACCTGTTTCGTCAGCAAGTCCATTTGGGTCATCATCTTGGCCATATTTTCATCGCGCTCTTAGTTCTTTTCCATTTGCTCTTTATTCAACCCAATATTTAGAGGAGAAACTTGATCTCCCTTGTATGCCAAGCCCAATTAATCTTGGTCATCTCATCAAGCAACGCCGATGCAACGACAAATGGTTATCTTATAATTAGACCCCTAATAAGTTGATCGACAACACCTTTGTTGACAGTGTCGAGACTTTGGTAGAAATATTACGAGAGCACATTATCTGGCAATCCATGAGTAGGACCTTTTAGAAGTAGTTTTTGAAATCTCATCTACATCTCTTGAATAGGTTCACCATCAATCCTCTTGATATTTTGAATATTATCCCTCAACTTTACTATCTTCGAGGGAGAAAAGAATCTTTCATAAACACTTATGTGAGCTCATCCCAAGAAGTGATAGAGTCACTTGGAAACTCGACCAACCACTTTGTTGCTTCCCCTACTATAGAGAAGGGAAACAAACGGAGCCGAATCGACTCTTGAGAGATGTTCTTGAAAGAAAATGGTCCACACACATCCAAAAAATTTTGGATGTGATCATGAGGGTCCTTATAAGACAGTCCCCCCAAAAAACATTTCATTTGGAGTAGCTGAAGCATAGTCCCGGTCACATGGAAAATAGTGTTTCCTAAAGTTAAGGGCAAACGAATAGCATCGGCATTTCCCAATTTCTCCGCGTTGACATCATTCAAGTCTACGATATCATCATTATGTCCAAGTTGACTCGCATTGATCCCGTTAAAACTCATTTCTTCACCTATTGAGAGCAATCAAGATACAACACTTATTAGAAAATTATACTGCAACCAAATTAGTTCACAAAAACACTTCAATAAAAAAATTCTAAACACTATTCCCCAGCAGAGGTGCCATTTTTGGATAACTCTTAACTACACCATTTATAATTGAAAGTGTAGGTGGTCACTAAAGAGTATAAACCCAATGATGAGTTGGGGTCGATCCCACAAGGAGTGATACGGTAAAGAATTCAAGTACAAAGTGTAGAATTACTCTAATCTCTTGTAGAAGTAAATGGATACGCGACATAAAATAAATCAACGAGTTTTAATAAATATAAATATTAAGCGAGTTTGGTAACTAATTGTTAACAGAAACAAGTAAGGCAGAATTTGAACAAGTATAAAGAGGGACTTAGGGTGTGTGAATTATTGACCACTACTTTCGCTTAATGGGTAATTATTAATTGCTTTAAGTTGTTGCATCTCAATGGGTAGGATGGGTTCTGAAAATAATAGCTATCTCTCAATCAACTATCATGTTTTGAGTGAGTTCTCTCGAACCTCAACAAGCTTCGCAATACAAACCAACTCAATTTCTTAACTTAACCCACTTTTTCAAGTTGGGTTGTAAAGACATAAGCCAATACAATTGTCAATCATTTACTCTACTCTATGCATATTTTGCAAGAAAGCATTGAGAGCTAGACTAGAACTAAATTTCCATATTTAGTTCATAGATTAAAAACATGAATAAGCGATTGAACCCATTTTAAAACAACATTAAATATAGCAATCAAAAATACCCATAGGCTAATCTATGTATTAAATTACATGATCACACCCAAAAGGAAATGGGGTTTTGCCTAACATAGCAAAAAACAAGAAATCGTTACCAAAATGATGATCCATCGAATTGACAAAATCTCCAAAGCTTAAATGCTGAAAGTAAAATTTGAAACTCAAACCTCAATAATCTAAGCTCGATAATTCAAAATAATGTAAAGTATGTAAAACTCTCTCCAAAACTGTGTTGGATCCATTTTCTCTCTCTCCAAAAATCAATTTATACATTTCCAAAAAGTTCCCAAAGTTTCAGTACGCGGGCTCACTCGGTGAAGTTTGTCGGGCTCGCAGATGGTTTCGACGATCCACCGACAAGTGTCTTCTGTCGCCCATTTGGTATGATTTCTGCATCCAACTGTTTTACAAACTTAGGCAAGTGGGTCGAGCTTGCTATTCCATTCAGCGCATCGCCAATCTGCTTATTCAATCACCAAGTTGGCTTCGTTCCTGAGCTAATTCCCTGGATCATTTGGCGAGCTAGGAGCCCACTCGATGAATCTCCGAGTTACTTCTGCGAGCTTCAACTTTCCTTTTCTTAAGCTTTTTTATCCGTCAAAAGTTACACTTCAGTTGAGAAGTATAAACGATCGAAGTCAATTTATAGAACTCAACATGAGTTAAGGTCGATCCCACAGAGAATTTACTTACATAAATAGTTTCACTATCGCGTTTATTCAAATGTTGTTATTATTTCCTAAAGAAAATGATTACGTAATGTACAATGGGTTTAGTTTTAAGGTTCAAGCACTCAATATTGTTATAATATCCAGATTAACACAAGTAATAGGGTTTTATTCAAGGTTGTGATGATAAATGAATGAAACCATGGTTGTGTTTTCTATGACGTTACATCTAGTGTTGATTCGTGAACAAGCTTTGGGTGATTGTTTCTTTGCAAACTATCAGCGAGTTAAATATATCTAACACCTCTCAGTCTTGTTAGATAACTCTCACTCAAATCCTCTCGGTCTTTGAGTGTTATCAGATTTTACGCTCACATATTTTGGTGTTAAAATTCTCCTCTCTCGAACTCGATTTTTCACTCCAAACCAACAAACTAACTCGACTTTTTCTTAACCACCAATTTTCTCTCGAACAATTGATAGTTACAAGCAAGTTCTAATTCGTGCACTCATTCAAAAGAATGAATAACAAAAGTACGAATTATAGTTTGCAATTAAGAATCACACTCTACTCATTCTATGAATCTACCATTCGATTACTATCATAGTTTCCACAACCCTAGTTATGGTGTTTAGCCACTCATGCTTTCAATTAAATACGCAAGACTAAGTATTAAATTCATTAAAAGAGATTACTTACGAAGATTGCAAATCCAAAGAAAACTTGATATTCAAAACCAAATCAAACTTCAAGTCTCGATCCAATGTTAATCGATAAAACCAAAAGTATCTAATAATAGGAAAGTAGTCTCTCATTCCCGTTATGACGAGATAATTCAAAAATACTACCTAATTAATTCAAATAGTCTGTCTAAAAAGAGTCCTACTCTAAGTAGGACTGAATTGTCGGGACCTGTCACGTACAGTAAGACAATCCGTTAAGATCTTCACGGCCCGTGAGGCCGTCTGTGGTCCTTACTTAGCTATACTAAAACATAGTTCATCAAAGCCTCTATACTAGACTCCTTCACGAACTTCAGGACGGACTGTGAAAGAGACCACGGTCCGCCATAGTCTCTGTGGTCCTTACTTGACAAAACTCAACTTGCCTTGATGACACTACTTCCTCTTCACGACCTTCATCACATTCTGTAAAGAGGACCGTGGCCCGTCTAGGGATCCGTGGTCTTCACTTAGAATTTGGTAATCGGCATCAAGATTTCCATACCTACTGCTTCATCACCATGGGCATCATAATGGCTCATCATGAGGACAACAGTCTGTCTTGCACTCTATGGTGGTTCCTTCTATGCATTCGTTTCACAACTCTTTTCCCACTTTTTTATGCAAGTGCAACCCTATCTAAACATTCAACAAACACGTCAAATCTTACGTAAATACACTTTAGTTATTGCGATATGCCTTAATTTTGAGCATCAATTTTACCAAGATATCACGGTACAACAACTTCCTCAACTTAGAGCCATTGTTTTTCCTCAAGTGATGGAAACAAAACATTTGACGCTCAAACACCCAAAAATATCTTACTATTATACAGCAGCTATCTCAACCACAATTTGTATCCAAAACCATCTATCTAACATGTAAGGATTAATGTATGACATCCTACTACTCATAGTCAACCATGCTTATGATCGTATACATTATCAGCCAACACAATTTTACTATCAAATGTAAGCATAGTGTCCTCACACATGATAATTAGGACTAATTTCTACGCTGACACTCTCAAAGAACTTCTAACCCTAGAAACAAAAATACCATATGCTTACCCTTGTTTTCTACACTCTATCTATCAAACAACTGGAATAGGATCACTGTAGGAGACTCTTAGGCTTGTAATATAGGCTTGGGCTAGGGAATGTAATTTTTACTTTCATTCACACAAAACTTTATATGATCAATTCCCTCATTTTTCATTCAGTACATCCCATCAGCCACACCTTTTTTCCTTTTCTTTTCCCATCTTTTTATGCACATTTCTCCTTAGCAAGCGAGTATTTAGATTTTGTTCTTTAAAGCTGACTGAGTGAACCTTCTTTTTATACTTTTCCTTTCTGTTCGGGGTGTAATCACCCTCAACTTAGGCTTTTGGCCCGAGTAATGGCATTGTATCTTCTGAGACCCAAGAATATGATATCAAATGGGTAAGAACAAAATTAGTTTCAAGGCTCAAATAGAGCTCAAGGGTCATGCTTTTCATTTGGTGGTTTATTATTGGCTTTAAGTGGGCTTAGAAAAAATGGCCTACTGATTACTTCATACCCAGTTATTCTCAAATTCTAGCAAGACTACTCAGGCAAGTTCTAGTTTCTGCACCTACTGTTAGACTTCATGAAAACCTCACATGCACATGACACATGTCTACACTTTCCAGTTTCTTAGTTAACTAATTTATGTTTCAAGCTAGCAATGTTCAACTCGTGAGTGTCTAGGATGTCATATAAAGAGCCTAACAGTCAAACTTTTCGATTGACATATTTGTTAGTATTTCAAACCCAACACGAGCTTAGACTTCTCCTACTAGCAAATGTTCACAACTCTAAACACATAGAAATTTCACACAAAAATTAAGAAGCTCGTTAATTAATTTTTATAATTCATCCCATTTACATTTTATCTGAAGTCGTAAATTAAATTCAATTTGGCAAGACCTTTATTTACGATTTTTAGCCATTTCCTTTCACATCCTTCTAAACCTTTTAAGAAAGACCAATATTGATCCTTCTTGTCTTATTTATTTCAGCAACCAAACGGCCCATCATAACAATACAACAAAAACCATCCCAACACCTCAACAACATTCCAATTTCTAAATTGTTTATTGATGTTTTTCTATGGCAGTAGCTTGCTAGCTTGTTCTAGTGTTACTATTTAATGTAAACCTTCAGTATTTCGATTAAAGGTTGTCGACTTAGTTATCGTTTTAAAAGCTACTGGCATGCATTTGTTATCTCTTACTTATTCGGTTGTTTAGTCATTTGGGTGTGACTATCTCTTTTCCCTATTTATAAGTATGTTACCAAGTTGTCACACTGATATGTTTAGCGTCTCTGTTGTTCACTTCTTCAAATTTTGTTGTTTTCCAGTATACCTCTTTATGATCTCCTTTATCAGATTATTTGTTAGCTTTCTCGAGTCAAGGTGTATATATTTTATAATTTGACACTTTTTTTTCTATTTATATTAGACTGTGTATTAATCCTTTGCCCTTTTCTTTCGTTGCATGTGAAATTTGTCCAAGTTTACTATGAACTCATCCTCCTCTACATTTCGAGAGAGCCATAAAGGCTCCAATTTCCCTTTATCGAGTCAGCCAACAAGAAAATCTGAAGAATAGGTCCCTCAAAAATTGACGAACAGGAATTGGAGTCGATACATCAAGAATATACAACCATATACACTAAGTATATATGTTGTGTATTGAGACAGAACGGGGCCCAAAAGCCTATCTCTTTAACCTAAGTTGTATTTTGTTATTTTGAGTCTAAACCCTTATCATTTTAATTGTTATTATTGTGTTAGTTTAGGACAGGTGGAAGAATTAGGCTTAAGACCCAAATAGAAAATATATATATATATAATGTTAGAATAGGACATGTATAAATGACTTTAATGTGCCAAAGTCCCAAAACTGAAATTAGGCCCAAGTACTGGCCCAGGCGGATAGGAAAACCAGACTTGGGCCCAAGTCTCTCTCTTTGTTTTATTTTGTTTGTTTATTTGTTAATAATTGTTATCGATTTTAAGGTTTCAAAAATTCAAACCCCTAGAAGACACCCATTTTGAATTAACTACTTAACTAAATTATTTATATTTCACTTGACTTAAAAGATAATTTTGCTAAAGATCCTACTTAGGTAATATCCCAACTTTCCCCATTTTCCCCTTTTAGAATGACCTCAACTATAAAAATGGTTCAATCTTTCAATTCAAGCTAAGTCAAATTATTTTTCAGCCAAATAGTTAATTGTCAGATAACCACGTGTTAGTGGGCATTTCGAGTTCTTTCAAACCCTTCCCAAAATGCTAATATGAACCTCGAACCCCCTTAAAATATTTTCATTAGATTTGCTATTTTAATCTTTTGAAAAATATAGTTTTTTTAATTTTACTTCAAAAATTAAGTGGCGACTCTTAAAACTAGTCTAACTTTATTTTTAAATAAAATAGAATGGCGACTCTGCTGGGGACTTGAATTGTTCTAATCTTAAAATTAATTTATTTGGCTTTGTGTTTTAACTGTTTACTTGTTTAATTTATCGTATATATAAAATTGTGACATTCATGGCATTCGATTCCGCCATATGGAAAATAGATTACAGTAGAAAAAATGCGATTACGTAACTTACCATGACTGTTCTCCAGAAAAACACAAGTTGAATTCATTTGAAGTAATAAACAAATAGTTGGCTTGTGGTCATTCAACGTCGTTTATTAGACTTCAACCCGTCGTTTGACTGACTCGGATAACCATCATTTCTAAATCAATTCTTGTCAACCTAGAGTAGAGCGTAACCAAATCTAAATCTAAGCATTAGCCTAAGACGGCTTAATACCCAAGGCATATTAAGTTCATCAGTAAAATCGCCAAAAATCATGTCCAAGGTCCACGACCTAACGACATATCATATTACTTGACATTTGAAAGATGTATTTATGGAAACTTGATTGTTGCCTATTTGGGGGGAATCTTAATCGGGTTCTATTTTGTAGGTATGGATCGTTTTCGCAAATTTGATATGTTAGTGGAAGCCTTAGCTTTGCTCAAGTTATGGTACAACGACTTTAACGTATTTCACAAAAGGGACTTCAATAAATAGGTAAGGGGTCTAACAGAGCTCATCAACATGGTTAGTTGGCCCGAACTGATTGAAATCCTCACTGGTTATTGGGATAATGAGAGAATGGTGTTCCGATTCGTAACCTTGGAAATCACCCCGACAATTGAGAAAATTCGGGATGGCATAGACACGGTGGGTACAGGGCTTGAAAGAAGAGTAAGAAAACAAGAAAACATCCTAATCCTTAACAAGCCTGTTGTCGATGATATTATAAATTGGCTCGGATTAAGAAAGGATTATGCCCACTGGGCCGAAGGTTCTAGTGTTGCTTTTAGGGATGTTTACGTTAGATTTGGGCATGCAAGCTTTTATGCGAACTACAACCAAGAGTTCAGGGTTACTTTTAGAGAATGGGACGGGATCAGACCCTTAGCATTCAGTATCGTATTGTTGGGCACTATGGTTTTTCCACACGGCCGGACCCTCAGTATCAACACTCGAATATTTATGCTTGCACACACTCTATTCCACGGGTATGAGAACCAGAAGAAGGTGAAATATTATTCCATCGCGCCAGTCATCTTATCCGATATGTATCATGCTCTGGGTAGGTGTAAGGAAGGACATCGTTACTTTCAGGGTTGTAATCTCTTCCTCCAATGGTGGATAATGAGTCACTTGGTGAAGAGACACGGGACGCAACAACTACATACCCACGATGAACATAATGCTCTTAAAAATTTGAACGACATGCTATACTAGGCGGATTTAGAAAATAGGAGAACTAGAGAAAGATGGGCTCAGAATTTTTCCGAGCTAAGAGAAGAAGATATTCAGTGGATGTTCGATCGCTTCGTCTCAAAAGATGTCATAGTACGGGGTGAAACACAACTCGTACTTCCTCTACAGGGTATTCGGGGTATCCACCCTTATGCACCCATCCGGGTCCTGAGGCAGTTCGGGAGAAGACAAACTACATCTCTAAACACATACTACCATATCTATGTGTTCGACATCGAGGATGATAGAGTGCCTGAGGCTTCAGAGATGCTGAGAGAATGGAAAAAATCAGTGCGAATGAAAGAAGGCACCACCGCCATAGACCGATTTAATGCTGGATATGACAAAACTTACAAAGGTTGGTTAAGAGGCAATTTGCAAGGCATCTCCTTCCCGGTTCCGAAAGTCTACCGCAGTGTTGAGGACAAAGAGTCCAAGGCTTTGATAGAGTTAAGAGAGGATAAAAAGGAAGCTTAGGAAATGCACAGTGAACTCCTTTGGAAACAAGAGGCCCTCGAGGGTGTAACTCAAGAATTAGAAAGATTAAGGGGCGATTTGGGAGAGATCAACACATGGATTGAAGAAAACAAAGGAGAAGTATGGTTTAAAGATTGGGAAAATAAGGGGCATCTGCTCGATGGATACATGTTGATGATCTAGCACAGTCTTCAAGACCACATGGGACAAAATAAGAGAAGCAGAACAGAAGCGGGGCCCTCAGGGATCCCTTAGTGGATTTCGCCCTTGTGTGGGTTTTTCTATGTGTATTTGTTGTTATTTGCCCCTGCGTAGGCTTGCCTTTCTTGTATTTTGGTACTCCTTTCAAATGACCCCTGCGTGGGCCTTTCCTTTTGTATTTCCTGTTTATTCCCTAGTGCCTATTTTCTCTTTTTTTAACATTCTTTTATGTATGCGAAATTTGCGTTGGGGTAACAAAATGGTTTAGTTCCACACATACATCATTCAAATGCGCTAGGCCTACCCTTGGTACAAAAGGGCCCCTACTTGTTTAGGACGCGCATTAGTCACTTGTGTGCTTTAATTTTTTATGTGATATTGTTGCTTCGAATGAGTATATTTTAGCCCACTCATTTGCAAAAATTTCCGAAAAATCTCCACAATATCGGATACAAGTCACTACCCCAAAATGTCCGACCAAAATTTCCTAGGTCTTGAGTTTTTCAACGAAAGACAAAATCCTACTGCCAAATCCTAAGACATTACTCTATCATCTCAGGAAATGTAAAATTGAAGCTAAGATGGAAAAAGGCAAGAGTATTGACATAGAGCTAACTGAGGAGGATTCGAGGATGGAATTGCAGCGGCTCAGACAGGAGATCCATGAAACCAAAGAAAGGAGAATAGAAGTGGAGATCGCCACCGCAGTCATTCAAGTTGCAAATGCGGCACCAGACGAGGATTTGACAGTTAAAATGGCAAGGCACGCTATTGTGAATGAAGAGACAGCCGTTGCACGAAAGGAAAATGATGTCTTCAACAATGATATAACCATGACGCTTCGGAAGTTACGTGGAAAGTACTCTTTCTTCAACCAAGAGGCCACCGTCAATGGTCCCGAAGGCACTGGACTCGAAGCTGTTGAAGAAGAACCTGAGGAGGAAATTATCTGTAGGCCTCCTTCCCAGGGACGTTGGAATGAAGGGAATGAGAAATTCACCCTCGAAGCATATCTGCAGGAATATAGTGTGGGAGCAAAAGTTGTTCCATGTGCTCTCATCTACGAGCGACTTCTGGCTAAATGCATCCTGAAACCCCTTAGGGGAACGACTTTTGAGGTTGAACTGGGGGACATGTATAAGACATGTGTGTATCATCCAGACCGAAATGGGGATACAATAGAAGAATGTGTGGAGCTTAAGGCCACGATCCACAACCTGATCAAGATTGGGAGAATCCCTTATATGTGGGTTGATAACACTCTCCTTACCTGTGACCAACCAGAGCCCAACATACCCGTCACAGAGCATGCTATGTTCTACTGTCACTCCTTCACGCCTTTCAAGAGCACGAAGTTGCATATCTATATGCAATTGGTTTGAAGGGGGGTTTTCGCCCCTATCAAAAGGGATGAGGAAACATTTGATCTCGTTGGAATTGAAATTTGGAAACCTTGCCTTTGTCACGATACCATATATCACAACATTAGAAGGTGCCACGGGTTTCTCTATGTTCTTGAGTCCCTAATCAACAAGGGAAGGATCCAAGTTAAGTTTACCCCCCATGATTAATGCAGCAGTCAGAAGAAGAAGCTTTGATGAAGGCATCATCTATCTCTGAGAAGCTTTATTGTATGTCTTTTTTGTTTACTTTCCTTGTAATCTTCAAGAAATGAATGAATGAAAATGAGAATTTCCTTTTGTATTCGAACTACGTAGCGCCTGAATTCTCCTTTGGAGATACGTAGGAAGCCTTTCAAGGCCCGACCCTTATCTTTAAAAAAAAAATTCCCCCTTTTATTCTACAAGGAAACATTAAATTCATATCAACAGATGTCGGGAGATGTAACAAGAAGACCTTAGCACAACCCAATTTAACCTTTCTGAGTCACTAGCCTCAAAATAAAACAAGTAAATTCCTGCTTGTTCAAAAATCAGTCCCCATTATTCGTGGGTTAACATGTCCTCAAACAAAGAAACTCTTATGTGTTCGTCTGCTTTCTATGTGATATTTTGCATTACTTACCTTGAACTAAAACTTAATAAATTTGCCTTTGAGCTGTTTTTTTTCCTGAAGTAGTTAGAACTGATATGTGTCGATAAGTTGGCTGAACACCCTTATTTTACAAGATCAAAAGGCCCTACAGATTCCTTCCCTAGTAAAAGTTTTTGGAAGGGCAAGTCCACAATGGGCAATAACGTTGAGGATACCGGTTTAATAGATGTTGTTGTGGTTCAGCTCGTTATCGCCGATCAGAACGAGTTAATCATGCAGTTGATGCAACAGATTGCTAAGATGCGGGTCGAAATGCAGCGAAGGCAAGATTTTCCTAATCCAGCTTTTGCTTTCAATGCTTCGGCAGATGGAAGGCCTCCACTTCACTTTCTTCCTTCAAGTGCGGAACAGGCTCAAAACCCACCCTCCAGTCTTGCTCATAACCCCTCAATCATCGACCTAACCCCCCAAAATCCCCATTATGCCTCCGCCTCTTATCAGACACCACCCCCTCCTCAAAATACCAACCTTCAAGTGCCACTTCCTCCCCAAAATGCCAACATCCAAACTGGTCCACCTCTTCAAAACCAAAACGTTAACAACCAGTAAACTTCCCTCCATCACCAAAATCAACATACCAACCCCCAAACTTTTCCTCAAAACTACCAAGCCATTCAAAATACCCAAATTCCCTCCATTGCTCCACCCTTACCTCAGAAATCCATTTTCCAATCCCGGTCCCGAATGAGCATGACGCCAATGGTTCCGAGCTCGACCACTATGAAGAGCGATAGAGAGAGTGGAGGTCGAAGGAAGAGGCCGCCAAGCTGGATATGAAGGAAGAGATCTGAAAGGTCATGAAAGAGTTGCAGTGTATTCCAGAAGTCGCTAGTTTGAGATGTCAGGATTTATGCATTCATCCAAATTTGGACCTCCCAGAAGGGTTCAGGTGCCAAAATTCAACGTTTTCGGAGGATTAGGGAACCCCTTAGCGCACCTGAGGGCCTACTGTGACTAGCTCGTGGGAGTTGGAAGAGATGAAGTTTTACTGATGCGACTTTTCAGTTGAAGTCTGAGTGGAGAGGCTCTGGAATGGTTTACATATCATGAAACAAGACAGTGGCCTATCTGGAATGCTCTGGCTAAGGAATTTATCGATCGATTCACATACAATGTGGAGATTGTTCCTGATTGCTATTCCTTAGAAAAAATGAAGCAGAAATCAAATGAAAGTTACAGAGAATTTGCATACAGATGGAGAAAGAAGGCAACTAGAGTTCGGCCTCCTATGTCTGAGAAGGAAATTGTCAAAGTATTTGTGCAAGTTCAAGAGCCCGAGTATTATCATAGAATCATGTTGCTCGTTGGAGTAAAGTTTACTGAGATAGTCAAACTAGGTAAGACTATCGAAGATGGATTAAGAACCGGGAAGATTGCTCGTGTTGCTGCCTCGCCTGGATCATCGGGTTTGTTGAAGAAGAAAAGAGAAGATGTGTCTTCTATCTCTTATGAGGGGAGAAGACCCCAAGGAAACCCTCATCATACCAAGGTCGTTCTCGACCTTCACAAAGTTCATACCCGGCTTGTTATGCACAGGCTGATTACCAAAATACCTCTCCCCTCAGTTACCAAAGTACCCCTCCCCCTAGTTACCAAAATACCCATCCCCCTAGTTATCAAAATACTTCCCCTCCTATCTACCAAACTCCCCCTCCAGTTTACCAGACTCCATCTCATCACAACCGAAGCGTCGCGCCCAACTGTGCCAATGTTCAAGAAAATTACCAAACGCCTCCCCCAATGTACCAAACCCCAGCTCGACTTTACCAAAATACTCCCCCGAACTACCAAGCTCCATAGCCAAATTACCAAACCAACTCATATCCAAGATATCAAGACCCCCGTCCCAACGCTCCAAATTATCGTCAAGTGCCTCCTCCTTTACAAGGCAATTACGATCCTCCCCATCCTAGATTTGAGATGAAGCCCGCTAGAATTTTCACTCCGCTCATTGAAAACTGAATAAAGTTGTTCGAGCGATTAATTGCGGTAGGATATATTCATCCAGTGGGGCCCAAGCCGATTGACACTAGCTCAAGGTATTATAGATCTGATCAGAGGTGCCCATATCACTCCAATGGTGTTGGATATGATATCGAGGACTGTATTAACATAAAGCATAAGATCCAAGACTTGATTGACCAGAATGTGGTCTCTTTCCAGACAGTCACGCCCAATGTCAATAGTAATCCTTTGCCAAATCATGTAGGCGTCACTATCAATATAATAGAAATAGGTGTTGGTTTGTGCGTAACGAAGGTGATAGTTCCGATTGCTACTAATTAACTGGAAAGTTTTGTAGCTTCGTTGAGCATTAGAGAGAAGAAAGAGTTTGTGATTCTGACACCCAAGAAGGTTGTTGCCTTGGTGCCAAGAAAAACCCTTGCCCGACCAAAGTTTGTGATTGAAATGGCTACCACTCAAGGCATGACCAGATCTGGTAGATGTTACACACTGGAAGAGTTGGCTCAAGGAGGGAAGAAAAAGGACTAAACAAAAAAACCGATCAGTGAAGCCGAGGCCGAGGAGTTCTGGAGAAAAATGCAATCGAAAGATTATTCGATTGTGAAGCATTTGGAGAAGACGCCAGCTTAGATTTATGTATGGGCCTTGTTGATGATTTTGCAAATGCATAGGCAGGTCTGATGAGGGCTTTGAATGATACCTATGTGTCTTTGAGTACTAAGAGTGACAATCTATCAACCATGACAAACCAGGTCATTTAAGGACATCGAATCAGTTTTTGTGACAAAGAGCTGCCCTTTGAAGGCAGGATACACAACAAAGCTCTGCACGTCACCATCAAATGCCGGGAAAAAATTATAAATCATATTTTGGTCAACGATGGGTCCGGTCTCAACATCTGCTCACTTTTGACTCTTAAGCAGTTGAAATTCGACTTGGGAAAGGTTCAACAAAACCAGGTCAAAGTGAGAGCTTTCAATGGAGTGCAAAGAGACACGATAGGAGCAGTAAACTTGGGAATTCAGATGGGTCCTGCAGAGTTTAATGTGGAGTTCCAGGTGTTGGATATCAACACCAGTTACAACCTACTTTTTGGAAGACCGTTTATCCACATGGTTGTGGTTGTGCCTTCTACCATTCACCAACTAATGAAATTGATTTGGAAGGACAAGGAATTGGTCATTCATGGTGAAGGGATTCATTCTAATTGATATGCGCCGATCGTTGATGAGGTCTCCTGAGATTGTGATTTCTATACGGTCGAGCTGGTAAATGCCACCGATGATGATTTGGCTCCACCGCCCCCTATGCCTTCTGTGTACAAGTTGATTGCTGCTGTTATGCTCCGGAGTGGTTTCGAACTAGGTTTCAGATTGGGGAACCACTTTCAAGGAATTGTCGAGCTTATTCAGATCTACGCCAAAGGAGCGAAGTTCGGTTTGGGATATGTCCCAACAGATGACGAAGCAGAGATGAAGAACAAGAGTGTTGATCAAGCATTGACCAAGCCAATTCCTCATCTGTACCAATCATTCCCGGTGCGAGAATATGTCAATGATGGTGGTCTTGGGGAAGGAATCTGGGGCCTTTTTGAGGAGATTGATGTGGTCATCGAAGAAGAGGCTGGGACATCGGGTATCCGTGATGCTGAACCTGAGGAGAAATTGCAAAATTGGACCTCCACGCCGCTCTTGATTCCCCATGCAGCTTGGTATAAAAGACATGTATTTATGTTTGTTTTTAAAATCGATGGTAGTCCGGAAGAGGCCGAGACCCACCCTTTATGCATTTTTTACTTGTTTGAGTTTCTAAATTCCCCCGTGATGTTTAAAAAGGTGAAATGGCCCTTAGCCATGGCCAAAGTTTGTGCTTGTCTTTCAATTTAAATGAAAGCTTCTTTTATCAAAAAATTGTTACTTAACTGTTTGTATTTTACTTTCCTAACTTTGTTTGTTTATGATTTCAGTAATATTAATTTAAAACCTGCCAATGTCATGTCATGTCATGTCATGAACCGAGTGAACGAAATGAGGCAGGTGATGACGAATGCGAGGAATACGAAGAAGAAAATGAGGTACCCGAATATGTTGCTGAAGAGTTTCGACAATTTGAGAATCAACACAAACCAAATTTGGAAGAAACTGAGATTGTGAATCTCTGAGATAAGGAGTGTGTCAAAGAAGTAAGAATCAGTGTCCATCTAACTGAAACTCAAAGAAGAGACCTGGTTCGTCTGATCAGAGAATACATCAATGTATTTTCCTGGTCTTACAGAGATATGTCGGGGCTAAGTACAAACATGGTGTCTCAGAAATTGCCGATCAACCCATATTTCAGTCCGATAAAATAGAAAGCCTGAAAGTTTAAGCATGAGTTGAGTTAAAGATCAAAGAGGAGATTACCAAGAAAATTGAGTCTCAAGTAGTGGAAGTGACACAATATCCAACTTGGTTGGCCAACGTTGTTTCGGTTGCCAAGAAAGACGGAAAGATCAGAATTTGCGCTGACTACAGAGATCTCAACAAAGCAAGCCCAAAAGATAATTTTCCATTACCAAACATCCACATTCTCATTGATAATTGTGCTAAGCATGAGATGCAGTCATTTGTGGATTGTTATGCGGGTTACCACCAGATCCTGATAGATGAAGAAGATGCAGAAAAGACAGTTTTCATTACGCCTTGGGGTGAATATCATTATCTGGTAATGCCGTTTGGTCTCAAAAATGCCGGTGCTACTTACATGAGGGCTATGCCAACCATTTTTCATGATATGATTCACAAGGAGATCGAGGTGTATGTAGATAATGTCATAATTAAATCCCGCGAGAGTTCGGATCACTTGACTCATTTAAGGAAGTTCTTCGATTGTCTGCGTCGACACAATCTGAAGTTAAATCATGCCAAGTGTTCTTTTGGGGTGCCAACTGACAAGTTGTTGGGATTTATAGTTAGTAGAAGAGGCATTGAGCTTGATCCGTCCAAGATCACAGCGATTCAAGAGTTACTTTCTCCGAAGACCAAGAAAGAGGTGATAAGTTTCCTAGGAAGGCTAAACTACATCAGCCAGTTCATACCTCAATCCAGCGTGGTGTGTGAGCCCATCTTCAAGTTGTTGAAAAAAGATGCCTTGACCAAGTGGACTGGAGAATGTCAAACTGCTTTTGATGCCACCAAGAACTATTTGTCCAATCCACCAGTGTTGGTTCCTCCATGGCAAGGAAGTCCATTGTTACTATATTTGTCTGGCTCGGATAACGCATTTGGATTCGTGCTCGGTCAACATGATGAGACAGGAAAGAAGGAGCGAGCCATCTACTACTTGAGCAAAAAATTCACTATATATGAGGCTCGTTACACTCTTTTGGAGAGGACATGTTGTGTTTTGACTTGGATTGCTCAGAAGTTGAGACATTATTTGTCTTTTTATACCACATACCTTATTCCAGGATGGACACGTTAAAGTATATTTTCCAGAGAGCAATGCCGACCGGGAAGTTCGCTAAATGGCAAATGCTTTTGAGTGAATTTGACATTGTGTATGTGACTCAAAAGGCGATAAAAGCACAAGCCTTAGCTCATCATCTTGCGTTGAATCCGGTTGATGAAGAGTATGAACCCATCAAGACTTATTTTCCCGATGAAGAAGTAGCATTTATGGGTGCAGATATATCTGAAGCTTACCCTGGTTGGATAGTATTCTTTGATGGAGCGACAAATCACCAAGGGAAAGGTATCGGAGCGGTCTTAGTATCAGAATCCGGTCAACATTATCCTGTGGCAGCTAAACTCCAATTTGATTGCACGAACAACATAAATGTTCATGAGCTTCTAGTTATTGGAGACTCAAACTTGATGACTCATCAAGTTCAAGGAGAATGGGCCGTGAAGAACCCAAAAATCACACCGTATGTGTGGTATATACAAAAGTTGTGCAAGAGATTTCGCAAGATTGAGTTCAGGCACACTCCCAGGACATATAATGAGTTGGTCGATGCTCTTGCCACTATCCCATTAATGATTAAACATCCAGATACAAGTTATATTGATCCAGTGGATATAGAGGTAAAATAGCAGCATGTCCATTGTTCACATATTGAAGCAGAACCAGATGGTTTGCCTTGGTATTTTGACATCAAGAGGTATTTAAAGACCGGGACTTATCTTTAGAATGAAACGTTCAACCAGAAGAAGTCGGTACACCGTATGGCCCTCAATTTCTTTGCAAGTGGGCAAATCCTTTATAGAAGGACTCCAGATTTAGGTCTTCTTAGATGTGTTGATGCTAGTGAAGTTGCAAAGCTTCTGGAAAAAATACATGTCGGAGTTTGTGGTACTCACATGAATGGGCTCACTTTGGCTAGGAAGATCCACCAGGCCGGTTATTTTTGGATGACTATGGAGCATGATTGATGCAAGTTTGTGCAGAAATGTCATTAATGTCAAGTGCATGGTGATTTGATTCGAGTGCCACCTCATGAACTCAATGTTATGAGTTCACCTTGGCCGTTTGTAGGTTGGGGCATAGACGTCATTGGTTCGATAGAGCCAGCTGCCTCTAATGGACACAGATTCATTTTGGTTGCCATTGACTATTTTACCAAGTGGGTGGAAGCAGCTTCATATAAGTCAGTGACCAAGAAAGTTGTAGTTGATTTTGTTCGTAACAATTTAATATGTAGGTTTGGAGTACCAAAATCCTTCATTACTGATAATAGAGCGAATCTTAACAGCCACTTGATGAGAGAGATATGTGAACAATTCAAGATTACTCACCAAAATTCAACCGCTTATCGTCCCCAAATGAATGGAGCTGTAGAAGCCACCAACAAGAACATCAAGAAGATTTTGAGGAAAATGATTAACAATTATCGAGGTTGGCATGAGATGTTGCCATATGCTTTGTTAGGTTATAGAACGACTGTCAGAACGTCGATTGGAGCAACTCCATACTTGTTAGTATATGGAATAGAAACAGTTATACATGCCGAAGTTGAGATACCTTCATTGAGAATCATCCAAGAAGCTGAATTGAATGATGTTGAATGGGCTCACAAGCGGATTGATCAGTTAACATTGATCGATGAGAAAATAATGGTTGTTGTTTGTCATGGTCAGCTTTATCGACAGAGAATGATTCATGCTTTCCACAAGAAAGTAAGAGCCAGAATATTTGAAATCGGTCAATTGGTCCTTAAACGCATTTTCCCTCATAAGGATGAGTACAAAGGGAAATTTGCACCAAATTGGTAAGGACCCTACATGATTCGTAAAGTGTTATCTGGAGGTGCCTTGGTCCTGTCGGAGATGGATGGCACTGAATGGCCCAAACCGATCAACTCAGATGCTGTCAAGAGATACTATGTGTGAAATTTCAGTTTGTATTTTTGTCATTTCCTCGTAATCGTTCCATTTGCCTGTAATTACTTTATCTAGAATTTTATCCCTCTTGTAATAAATTATGTCTAACCTGAATTCTCAAGAATGACATACGTAGGCGGCCTATGTCAGCCTCAGTCACCCCTTTATCCCTTTTTAATATTTTTCCTTGTAAATGAACTACGTTCGACTTGAATTCTCAAGAATGAGATACATAGGCAGCCTATGTCGGCCTCGGTCGGTCCTTACTTAAATTTCTTATTTTGTTAATCTTTGAGGGGGAACTACGTATGACTTGATTCCTGCCTCAACGGGATAAGTAGGCTCCACAATGGCTCGGTTATATATCCCATAAGATTTCTATTTTTCCATTGCAATAGAAACTGGGATAGAATTTTTTAGAGGGACTCAAAAGTTCTCAAGAAGAAGATCTCCCCAACAAAGTCGAGACCGAAGTTACTTGAGATTTGAAATTGGGACAGAATTTTTAAGATCCTCTCAAAAATTCCGTGATTTTCTCACCAACGGTTCAAATTATGCCAAGACAGTTAACCGGGACAGAAATTTTTAAAGATGATCTCAAAAATTTCAGCAGGGTTTATCGGCAATTTAGAGCAACTTTGAATACTTCCCAACAAGTAATAAGATAGACCTCGAGACATCAACTTCAAAGGCGTTCATTAAGCGTGACGTGGCATGACGCTTGGCAGTGACCTTTTTCAAATACTACTTTTTGAAAATCTATTTTTCTTAAAACTTTTCCTCCACGTTTCAATTATTTTTGCATAAAAATATTTGGTCTTATCTATCAAGAGGTGGGAGATCAGAGAAATCAATTGGAGATAGCAAGACAAGGAGAGGGCAACAGAAGAGATCGACACATATCAGTTCACTTTAAACTAACAATTTTTCGGTGGAAGCAGGAAATATTTTATGGTTCTTATATCAACGAATTGGGAATAGAAATAGCATTACTTCATTCAATTCTCAGCAAGGCAAAGTCCATAAGAAACATGCTACTATGTTTGGAGATGGAACAAATGAAAACCTCGAGGAAGCAATGTAAGTGTTTTCCATCAACTAAAGATACTTGGAGGAGATTATCTGCATCATATTATCATATATGATAATATTAATACCCTGAGAGTCATCTATATCGTATTGTCGAATGAGATGATACCATTACTCTTAGGGTCATTTTTGTTTATATTGTCGATTGGGACAATACCTCTACCCAGAAGATACCCAGAAGATCATCTATGTTTCTTGGTGAAACATTATCTTTGCTCGGTACCAGGGAGGCATCTAGAGAAGATTCATGCATCGCGGTGGAGAAGATTCATGCACCACGGGAAAAAGAGTCAAGCATCACAAGAGAAGGAAATCATGCATTGCAAGAGAAAGAGTCGTACATCGCAAAAGAAGGATTCATGCAAAGCAAGAGAAGTAGTAATGCATTGCAACAGAAAGAGGTCATGCATAGCAAGAGAAAGAGTCATGCATCGCGGGAGAAGATTCATGCATCGCGAGGGAAGATTCATGCATTGGAAGAGAAGATTCATGCATAGCGGGAGAAGGAAGTCATGTATCGCAAGAGAAAGATTCATGTATAGCAAGAGAAAAAAGTCATATATTGCGGGAGAAGATTAATGCATCGTGAGAGAAGATTCATTCATTGCAAGATAAGATTCATGCATCGCGAGAAGAGATTCATGCATTGTAAGAGAAGATTCATGAATCGCGGGAAGAGATTCATACATTGCGGTAAAAATGTCATGCATCGCGGGAGAGAGTCATGCATCGCAAGAGAAAGGAGTCATGCATTGTAAGAGAAGGAGTTATGCATCGCAAGAGAAAGATTTATCTATCACAAGAAGATCAACATCGACTGCATCATTTTTCTTTGCAAAAATGACATCAAGAGAACCATCAACGACGACATCAAGAGAACTGTCAACATATTACATCAGGCTATTTTATTATTTTGACATCAAAGGAAGAGTGCATTGAAGATTATATTGCAGATATGAGACACAAGTTTTATTTTCTTTACATCAAACCCGATGAAGTTGACGTCAAATGTTCAAGGAGAGAAATTAAGTGTTAACATGGTAAAAGATATTATCTCTCCATTTGAATTGCATTTTTATGCTAATGAGTTTTATCTTAGTCTTTGTCAAGAGCATCTGAGAGGATGAATTCTCAAAACAAACCACAAGTGCGGACGACATAAAAAAGGATGCAACACAACGTGGAACTTTTTCTTAGCAGCGAACTGGACATAGTCAAAAGAGGAGTGCCGAACTCTTAGGACGCGAGCAGAGGAGCGACTTCCACCACAATCAAACCACACCCCTATCAGAAGGTATGTGGATTTATCTTTGGGTTTGTCGGTTTCAGTCTCACATCTGGAAATTTTTGGTCTCTACCGGAAGCAGCTTTCCAATCCGAGTGACGATGCGCCAAGAGCTTTGGAAATTATGTCCGTGTAAGTTCTTAATTATAGGTGTGAAGCGCGCCACATTCATGACTAAGAGGTTGCAAGCCTCCTTTTCATACTCGACTTACTTTGTCGCTCTTCCAAAACCAAAGGTTATTTTGCATAATAGGTTTCCTTTTCAACCAATTGAGTCAAACTACAAGCAGCCTGATTCCCTAATTTGAGGGATATGTAGGCAGGATCAATGTTGAAAACTCGGCTGTATTCCGATATTCTGTCTTAAAACTTATTCCCAAGTGTTTCGGTCTCTTCATAATTCGATTTCAGGATGACTTTTGAATTTTTTCAAAATTGTGCTTCAAATCAAGCGTATCAAAGTACAAGTGGCCTGAATTCTCATATAGCCTGAAATATGTAGAAAACCCACTTCTGGGGTTAGGCCATAATTCCTAAAGTCCCTACCAAAAACCCTTTTTCTAAAGGATGAATATGTGGTCGGTCAAAATTGGATTCGTCAATTTCATTTGCCTCGAATTTCTTTCATCAATCCAAGTCAAACGAGGGACAGTTATTGACACCCCAATTTTGGACATCCACAATATAAATTAATCATTTCAAGCTTCTTCAATTTCAAACGATTTAAAATAATTAGTTTTATAAAGTTTCCAAAAAAATAAAATAATAATAATATAGTTTACAAGTTATTTTAAATAGTTTTGTCACATTATATAATTTTTAGATAATATATATGTTTTACATAATTATATATTAAATTAGTATATTTTATGATTTTTCGAAAATCATCTCAAAAAGATTTTGTTTTATCTAAATATTTGGTTAATTAGTTTAGTTATATAATAGTTAATATTTTAAATTGTTTAGTTTATATTTGAGTTAACTATTTTATTTTATTTTGTTAAAATTAAGAAGTTCGTTAATTAAATTTTTATAATTCATCCCATTTAGATTTTATGCGAATTCGCAAATTAAATTCTATTTGGTTGTACCTTTATTTACGATTTTTAGCCATTTCCGTTCACACCCTTCTAAACCTTTTAAGAAAGACCAATATTGGGCCTTCTTGTTTTGTTTCTTTCAGCAACCAAACGGCCCATCATAACAATACAACAGAAACCAGTCCAACACCTCAACAACATTCCAATTTCTAATAGCCAAGTCCAATAACCATTTCCCAGCCGACCCCAATCCATTTCCCCGACCCGACCCATTTTTCCCTTCACAAAAGGAACCCAGAAACGTCAATAGCAGCTTCCAAACATCAACAGTATGCTGCAATACAACGCGTACCAGACGCAACACCCATACGACCCATGTACGCGCCTCGTCTCCTTCACGCGAGAGTGAGTTCACGGAACCAGCAGCTTTCCGTGTCTTTCTCCTCTGCCAGAGCAGCTCGAACAGCTTTACACCTGCCACAGCCGCTTGAAAATTTGTCCTTGCTCCGCGATTTTCATCTTTTGCTCGCATGGATAGGCACCACGTCGAGCTCCAAGGACAAAGAATCAATCGGAGTCGCGTCGATTCCACTTTTGCTTTTTATTTTGGCTGAAAATTTGGATTTTTACTACAACAACAGCTTTTCTCGTCCTTGGAATGAAAAAAATTTGAATTTGGAATAGGTTGGGAGATTTTGATTTTTCCCCTGTTCCTATCTGAAAATTCTTTATTTCCCCCCCCCCCCCCAAATCTACCCTAATTCCCTGCTATATAACCCCTCTTTAATCATTGTTAGGGGTTGGAGATTTTTTGGGCAAAGTACACAGAATAGTTTTAAGCAAAAAAAAAAATAGTTTAGATATACTCAAAATACTTTCCGAAATAGAGAACTTGCCTGGATGTCTGTTTAAGTTCCATGTTCATTGTTCGTGTTCCGGTTCTCGTGGTGGTAAAGTCTTCCTTAATTCACTTGTCTTCGGTTAGTTACCCCCAAAAAGGTAATACTCTGTTTTTTTATTTTGGTTTCTTTCATCGTGAACTAATATTTGCATAGTTCCATTGTTTGATGTTGTAATGTTCCTGTTTAACTGATTTGAGGAGTGTTTACTTTTTTATCGTTGCGAGTTATTTGAATGTTAGGATTTTGAGAACATCTTGACTTGGCGTCTGCTTTAATCAGTGTTGTAACTAATTCGTGATTCAAAATGTTGTTGTTTCATTTTTCTGAAGTTCTGATGGTCCCGTTTGATGTTGAGTTATTTGCTCCATGTTAAGGTTTTTTTCCCGTTGATATCTTTTATGGTTGGCTTTGAGTCGTATTTCAATCTGAAAGTTTTGAATAGAGTTAGCTTGTTTTCTCAGTCTGATATGTGGGGGGCTTCCTCGTTTCTTTTAAGCTAGCAAATCATGTGAATAGAACAGTTTACTATCCCATCTCCTTTTTATGGTGTCTGCTCTTTCCATATTCAAAACTGAGTATCTTAGCCCATCTGTTAGTCAATTGCGTCTCTAAATTCCTGCTTATGATAATATCAGTCGTGTATTCTTTATTATCTTTCATGTTGGGTTAGCTTTTGATGAGTTTTTTTAAGGTAAAGTGAGTGAAAAATGATGTCGATAAGCCGTTTATTTCAAGCTACCCGAATTTGATTTCGTTTGTGGTTCTCGTTTCTCGTTAAAAAATGTCCCTCCTGCTCCGATAAGGTTCTGTTCGTATAGTTTAGTCTCTTCACATGTGAATCATGCTAAGATGGATTTATTAACAGTTGTCCCTAAGTTAGTTTCGATTCAAAATATTTGGCTGTCTCTTTCTTCCTTTCCCTGTTGTTTGAGAGCTCTTATTTTTGTCTTTCCTACACAAATCTTTATCATCCCTTGCTTGATAATTTTGCTTGAATGAATTATTGGTTGCAGTTGAGTTAGTGAAAATTTTGAGCCTCTTGCCATTTCTCTTCCTCCCTAGTTTTCTAGCCTATTTCGAGTTGCAAATTATTGCCTACTCTTTAGTTGATTATATATTTTTCCTTGGTTTCTCTAAAATTGATTTGTAGCCTTATTGTCTAATTATGTATTCTAGGATCATAATGAGGCATTGGTTATGTTCCGTCCTAATTAGTCCGGGTTGATCCATATTGTGTGATATTTTAAGTTTGAACAAATAAATTGCTCTCAATATCTATTTTGTCCATTCTGATACTACCATGTGTTAGTCTTATTCTTGTCCTCATGGCATATTGACAACATAAAAAAATGTTTAATGATGTTTTTCTATGGCAATAGCTTGCTAGCTTATTCTAGTGTTACTATTTAATGAAAACTTTCAGTATTTCGATTAAAGGTTGTCGACTTAGTTATCGTTTTAAAAACTAATAGCATGCATTTATTATCTCTTACTTATTCGGTTGTTTAGTCATTTGGGTGTGAATGTCTCTTTTCCCTATTTATAAGTATGTTACCAAGCTGTCACACTAATATGTTTAGCGCCTCTCTTTTTTCACTTCTTCAAAATTTGTTGTTCTCTAGTATACCTCTTTATGATCTCCTTTATCGGATTATTTGTTAGGTTTCTCGAGTCAAGGTGTATATATTTTATAATTTGACACTTTTTCTATTTATATTAGACTGTGTATTAATCCTTTACCCTTTTCTTTCGTTGCATGTGAAATTTGTCCGAGTTTACTATGAACTCATCCTCCTCTACATTTCAAGAGAGCCATAAAGGCTCCAAATTCCCTCTATCGAGTCAGCCAACAAGAAAATCTCGCTATGAACTCATAACCTCTCGCCTTTGTTATTTTCAAGTTCAATTGTACTTATTGAAATACTTGAGTTACCTTGAATGGCCAAGACCATTTGGATCTCAATTTCCCAAGAAATAGACGAAGCCTGGAGTTGAAAAGTAGCACTAAGTCACCAGGACTGAAGGTCCTTTTCTCAATGTGCTTATCATGATAAAGCTTCATCCTTTCCTTTTATAGTGCATGCCTCTCATAAGCCCTTAAACGGAATTCATACATTTCATTTATCTGATCCAGTCTCAGGTTCACTGTTATACTCCAACTTAGGTTTAACTTTTTTAGTGCCCAAAGTGCCTTATGCTCCAGCTCGAAAGGCAAATGACATGACTTTCCAAACACCAACTGATATGGATACATACCAATGGGTGTCTTGAAAGCTGTCTGATATGCCCACATAGCATCATCCAACTTCCTTTCTCAATATGTTTTGTTGGCATTCACTGTCTTTGCCAATAAGCTTTGATCTCTCAGTTCGATACCTCGACTTGGCCACTTGTTTGAAGATGATAAGGTGTTGCTACCTTATTCTGTTTAACCCCGTATTTAGCCAAAAGGGCACTGAACACTTTATCACAGAAATGTAAGCCTTCATCGCTGATAATTGATCTAGGTGTACCAAACCTTGGGAATATGTTTTTCTTCAAAAAACTAGCAACACTTTTACCATCATTTTCAGGCAGGGCGACTGCCTCAACCCATTTGGACACATAGTCCACTACCCATATATATATTTGCCAATAGGAGCTTAGAAATGGTCCTATAAAGTCAACACCCTACACATCAAACAATTCCACCTCCAAAATAGGTGTCATTGGCAGTTCATGCCGCCAAGTGATGGCTCATTGCTTCTGACACACATCACGACCCTTGACTAAGTCAATTGAGTCCTAATGGATTGTAGGCCAGTAGTACCCACTCTGGAGTACCTTTTGGGCAGTTCGTGCACCCCCATGATGACCACCTACTGGAGAGGAGTGACAAGCTTCTAAGATATTCAACATCTCAACTTCAGGGATACATTGCCTGATGTTGTTGTCAGCATACATCCTATATAAATATGGTTCATCCGAGAAATACTTTCCCACATCATGTAGGAATTTCTTCTTTTGTTGGAATGTCAGCCCTTCAGGCATCAACTCGCTGACAAGAAAATTATCAAAGTCAGCAAACCAAGGAATGAGATCAAGAGTGGCGGCTAATACCTGCTCATCTGGGAATGAGTCATTTATATCTAACTCAAGTTCTTCTTTCTTGTCTGCCTCCAACCTAGACAAGTGATCAGCTACCTGATTTTCACAACCTCTTCTGTCTTTGACTTCATAGTCAAACTCTTGAAGTAACATTACCATCTTATTAATCTCGACTTTGCATCTTTCTTCGCCATAAAATATTGCACTGCTGCATGATCAGTGTGAACATTCACTCTAGTGCCCAGTAAGTCTGCCCTGAACTTCTCAAATGCATATACGACAACAAGTAACTCTTGCTCAGTAACAGTGTAGTTTCGTTGTGTCCCATTAAGCAATTTGATGGCATAGCAGATCGGGTGGAAGATCTTGTTACGCTTTTGCCCTAGCACAACTCCTAAGGAAGTACCACTTGCATCACACATCACTTCAAATGGTTTCGACCAATCTGGGCTAATGATCACTAGAGAAGAGACCAGCTTTTCTTTCAGGCATTCAAAGGCTTTTCAGCATGTGACATCAAAGGCAAATTTCACCTCTTTCTCCAACAGCTTGCACAAGGGATGAGCAATTTTTGAGAAATCCTTGATGAATCGCTTATAGAATCCTGCATGACACAAAAACCTTTGAATACCTTTTACACAAATAGGCGGAGACTACTTTTCAATTAACTCAATCTTTCGTTTGTCTACATCCAGCCCTTTTTGTGACACCTTGTGGCCTAGGACTATGCCTTTCTTGACCATGAAATGGCACTTCTCCCAGTTAAGCACCAAATCAGCCTCCTCGCATCTTTGCAGTGCCCTGCTAAGATTCAACAAACAATAATCAAATGTGTCACAAGAGAAATCATCCATGACCACTTCCAAAGTGTCCTGTACCATGTCCGAAAATATGAACATCATACACCTCTGGAAAGTTGATGGTGCATTACATAATCCAAATGGCATACGTTTGAACACAAAGGTACCATAAGGACATGTAAAGGTGGTCTTATCTTGATATTCCGGTTCAATTGATATCTGGTTATACCCAAAGTATCCATCTAAGAAGCACTACCACCCTTTACCGGCCAACCTATCAAGCATCTGATCCATGAACGGCATTAGAAAATGGTCCATCAAGGCCCACTTGTTCATCTTCTTGTAATACATGCATACTCACCAACCTATGACTGGTCTTTGCGAGATCAACTCATTCTTGGTGTTGGCAACTACTGTCATACCACCCTTATTGGGCACACACTGCACTGGGCTAACCCAATGACTATAAAAAATGAGCTAAACCACCCCTGCATCCAACCACTTTATGATTTCCTTTTTGACCACCTCTTGCATTAGTGGATTCAACATCCTCTGGTGCTTTATGCTCAAGCTGCAGTCCTCCTCACGTTGGATTTTATTGAGTACAGATACCCGGAGGTATCCCAATGATGTTAGCAATAGTCCAACCAATCGCTCTTTTGTACCTTGTCAAAACTTTGACTACAACTTGCACCTGTTCATCATTCATATCTGCAGCCAAAATGACTGGCAATGTGTTATTAGTACCCAAGAAGACATACCTTAGGTGGCTGAGTAACTGTTTCAATTCAAGTACAGCTGGTTCCTCAAGAGATGGCTTTACTAGAGAATTTGGCCTGTTTTTCATATCTAGGTCTAATTTCTTTAGAGCATAAGAATGTGGCCCCATGCCTTGCAGAGCATTTATAGTTTCCACATAGTCATCCCGGAGGTCTTGTTCAACATTCATTAGCACGGCTGCCAATGTTTCCATAGAAAATCTTTCCTCAATAGCAGTTCCCAGCTCCCCTTCATCAATGACCTCTATCGCATATACAACATTCATTTCTTGTGGTTTCTTCATAGATCTGCATATTTTAAACTTTACCTCTTTATTGTTGAGCCTGGAACCTCAAAGTCTACTTCGCAATCCAGAATCACGAAGTCTGCCAAAAAAATGAAATAATCCTCTTGTACGAGCACATCACATAAAATACCCACAGGCCGCTTCACTGATCTATCTACCATCATCAACCTCATCATGGTGGGTTTTGGAACACCCAAGCCCAATCGCTTATATATGGCTAGAGGCATCAGATTGATAATTGTCCCTAAATCACAGAGCTTTTGCAAACTCAAATGCGCCAATGGAACATGGTACAGTGAAAACACCTGGATCCTCATTTTTCTGCACCAGAGATCGTGTACCGATAACACTACAATGATGAATATTGTCAGTTAGTTCAAAACTTACAGCTCTCTTCTTTGTGACTAAGTCCTTCATGAACTTAGCATATCATAGAATCTACTCCAGAGCTTCCACCAACGGGATGTTCACTGATAATTGTCTCAGCATGGTTATGAATTTTGCAAACTTCCCATCTTCAGCTTTCTTCTTGAGTCTTTGAGGGAATGGAAAAGGCGGTCTTGGTATCTACTCTAAAGACAGAGTAGTCTCGACTTCTGTTTCTTTATCTAAGTCGGCTTCGCTGTTGGTTGAGCCCCTTCTGTATCATCTACATGTTTAGCTTCAACCTCTTCTTCCACATTTCTCCCTATACTTTGTTCCTGCTCAGTACCTTCATATTTTGACTCATTAAGGATCTCACCGCTTCTAGTGGTAATGGCCATGCAATGTAATGATGTTGATAGTTGTCCCAACTATTGCTATAGTTGCTTGATTGAAGTGGTGTGAGAATCAACCAGCTGATTCATACCGAAGAAATCAATCTTCATGTCTTTCACACCTGCATAAGTTGATTCAAACTTTTGCAACACCTTAACCAACATATCCTCTGTTTTAGACCCGCTGGAACTTCCACTTAGTCGGTCTCTATTACCTAGTGGCACATATACACCACTACGGTTATTCCTGTAACCATCTTTATTCTGCCAGTTGCCTTGTTCTTTATTTCCAGATCTTTCATATTGCCCCTCTCTTGGATAGCTCCGACCTTGATTTCCAGAATTATACCCTTGGTTTCCCGAGTTATAATTCTTGAAACCCCCCTGGTTGCTTAAGTATTTGGCCACCTCATCTAAATCAATATCTTGATCTTAGTACCTGTTTGAGGCCCCTACAACATTTACCTTCTCAGAGCATGTCATGATATGTTTTGTAAGTAGATCCATCTGGGTTGTTGTGTGAGCCATATCTTGATCCCTTTCTTCTTCTCTCTTTTTCTGTTCAGTTGAGAGCTCAAAAGTGAACCCAAGATCTCCTACTTCAGCATCCCTGGTTTTCCATGCTCTATTATTCTTCGAGAATTCATCCATTAGTTGCATGATTTCTGAAATTGGCTTCCTCATGAATGAAACTCAACACAGTACATCAACAACATGCTTAGTGACATAATTCAATGATGTATAAAACGCCTGCTTTAAATGTCTATCAGTAAGACCATGATTCAGATGCTTCTTCAACTCTTGGCTGAATCTCCACCATGTATCATGCATTGCTTCCCCTGGTAGTTGTTTCTGTGCACCTATCACATCCTTCATCTTAGTTCCTTTGATTCAGGATAGAACCATTCTAAGAAAGCTTCCTTCAATTCAGTCTAGGTCCTGACTGAATCATCCGGCCATTCATTCAACCGGTTTGTTGCTTCTCTAATGAGAGACAATGGAAATAGTCTTTGCCTCATAGCAGTTTGGCTATCCCAGGAATTTCCTATGATTTCCATATCGCCACAAAGTTCATCAAGTGTTGGTTGGCATAATTGATTTAATGTTTCAAGCACACCTCATCCAATTCTAGGTGTTCAACGATCATAAATCTATATAAAACCTAACTAAATGAGTTGGAGTCGAATCCCACATGGAGCGGTACGGTACGTGTTTCAGATTCAATTGGGAAGTATAAATGCGGTCAAATCAGTCATAAGAATAAAAATTATCAAATAAAGACATCATTCAAATCAAAGGGTGACACGAATGTTAAATGGGGATTTTGGTTTTGATTATCAACTACAAACAACAATCACAAATAATAAGATTTAACAATAATGAGATGAATTCTTGGGATGCTATCGATTATAGGCAAATTTAAACATATGGGTAATTGTAACTATTAGTAAATAGCTAGATATTAGTGAGTAGGCTAGGCTATAAGGGAGGTAATTTTCTATCTAACAATTTACTCTGAATCAAGTGATTTCTCTCGAACATCAACAAGCATGCAAAATAAAAGCAGCCCACACCTTATTCCATTCAATCTCTCAAGCTAAATGTGTGGGATTGGGTTTAGGATTCACTCTCTCGAGCTGAACGCAGGTCAACCCAATACCCACAAACCATTCAATCAGAAACCTTAGTTTTAAAACCTCTCTCTCTCTCGCAAGCCAAGAACACAAAGGAAGAACTCCATTTGCAACTACAATTCTTAAATTAAACCAAAATTAATTATTAAACTCAGTTTTAAATAGCATTTAAACTAACAATTAGCAATACCCATACGCTAAATCAGCCCAGAATCACATATCACACCCCAAGAATTGGGGTTTTAGCTAGACATTATAAAAAGGTAAAAACAGTTACCATATTGATTATCCATCAACTGGGTAAGAGTAATTTCGTCCTTACAATACTCCAATTTGATTAATATCAAAGACCCACTTGCAATTCCTCAAAAGTAAGTTTCTTCAATCCTTCAAAGCATAGGAAAAACTATGGAGAAAATTTTCTCTCAAGTCTCAAAATTATTTTCTAAGTTCAAAGAGTAACAAAAAATCTAAGATGATCTCAAAATCGATCCTCAACTAAATGTTCAAAATATATTTATAGTAGTCAAAAATAAGCTACAAAATCTCATTCGGCAAAGTAAGTCGGGCTCTCCGAACCACTCAGCGAGCCACCCTTTGGTGTCTTCCATCGCGCTTTCGCCTTGGCATTTAGCATCCTCAAGGTCTGTAACTTTAGGCGATCTATCTTGGCTTCGCGGAATCACTCGGCGATTCGCCGACTGCTCCCTTTCTTTGCCGACTTGGTTCTTTCCTTCAGAGCTTGGCACACTGGAACTTTAGGCGATCTGGTGAGCGACTCGGCGGCACGCCGAGTGCTCTAGGCGATCCTCAGGCTCGCCCATCTTCATTTTTTAGCGTGTTTTGTTCCCTTTTTTCCCTGTTAGTGTCCTTGCTTTGTTTCTCAATCCATATTCGTAAATATCAAGGATTTAACATCAGTTATTGGCACAAAATAAGCATTTGAGGACACTAAATCTATATTTTAAAAAATGCCCTAAATGAGTCCAAATCTCGGACTTATCAACACGCCCAACTTAAACTTTTGGTTGTCCTCAAGTAAAACTCAAGTTCAGTAGTTCAAAATGGATGTCTCAAGTAGTGCTACATAAGACTCAATCATGAATGCACACAACAAGACTCAACTTACTCATGGAAGGATCAATTGTGCACTCAAAGATTCAAGTTGTGACTCACCATTATCAAAGATACTCAAGTTCACAATACTTGCTTCAAATGCAAGTTCACGCTCAACAAAGGTACTCAAATGCCCTCACAACAAAGATGATTCCATAATCACACACAATTCTTCAACAATTTCTAGTTTCGGAATCACATACAACTCTCACATTCACAAAAATGAACACATGCATGACTTCACCCATAGGTTTGCCCTTATTTTCCAATCAACATGTGTTTCATCTCACTCAAGATCCAAAAAGGTCTTTACAAGGCTTGTAACAGGGATGAGTGTAAAGGTATGGTCATTTAGGCTCAGTGGTTGCTATCCTCATGAAATGTGGTCTAAAGATCACTTTATTCCTTTTCTTCAACATTTGAATCATGCTCAAAATCCACCCCATTATTCAACTTCCAATGGAAATCCAGACACCCCATTTCTTTTGCAACTTTCACAACTCTATTTCACAATTTTTTCATTCTTTTTCGTTTGCTTCTTCTTTTCTTTATCTCTTTTTTTATATGAAGGGGTTCCATCTTTTTCAGGATCATTGCTAGAAGGGGGATTTTGTTACACTTCTTTATTTACCTTCTATTTCCACCACACCCCCAACTAAGGCTTCTGGCCTAAGTTGGCTATTCGAACAAACCACACTTCATGAGAGTTATGGGTGAATGGATAAAGAGGGATCACAGTTGTTCAAGATTCTTCCAAGAAAAATATAAGGCTCAAATGGGGTTCAGGCAAGGTTCACACATCTCACAAGGTTGGCCACAAAAAGAAGTATATTGTCAAATTGTTTCACTCATCTAAATCGTTGCCTAAGATCATTTCAAGAGCTTGCATCACTTAGTCAACTGGACCAACGGGGATAATTCTAGGTGTCATCACACAAGGTTCAAAGTAAGTTCATCACACAAGGCATTCACACTAATATAAAACGAGACTCATTTGAGCTAGTAGGCAATGTTCATCACAAGAGACTCCATTCAACAACCGGCTAGTCAGAACGAGATGCAAAAAGTCCACATATTGTCTATGCAACTTCATTTGGCCTCATCATAGCCGCGCATTCATTTGTGTTCGATTAAGAACACTATTCAAGTCATCGTCATTGGTCATAACCGATACTCAAATTTGCACAAGAACAACCACATTTACACACAACAAGAGGTGGCAAAAAATTTCAGATGGGTCAAAAACCATTTTCATTCATAACAAGGACCCATAAGCCAAATATCCACAAGATAGGATCAAAAAACAATTTCAAATGCAAAACCCAATATATACAAAACATAGTCATAGGAGGTAGGTATGGAAATACCTCACCCCACTACAACTAAAAAGCAGTTGTCCTCAAATGCAACAAAAATAATCAATAGTCAATAAAAACGACAGAGAGTGAGGTAAAGAAGAATCATGTCTACACAGTCGCTCCATCTGTCGGGGTATCAATGCCCGGGGTCACACTCTGATCTTGGGCATTAGTGCCCGGTGCAACATCAATATTTGCTCGACTAGAGCCTACCATAGACGTGTCCCTCAAATAAGTCTATACAACTGAATCCACCATGGCCTCATCAACCTCAGTCAGGCCCTCATAAGTGGTCTCCTCCCGAATACCGAGTTGCTCCTCATCAGTCTCCGCATCAAACTCGGCAACTACATCATTGGCTCTAATCTCATCTCCGGTGGTAGGTGGAGGCATATACGAATAAACCGTAACATTTATGCCCATGTCATCAGGGATCTCCATGGTCCATAAAATCATCGACATATCAGTGGACTTCAGCTGGTCCACATTGTTTCTCAACTCAGCAATTGCGGCCTTTAAGGTCGTCTCTTCATCAGTGGCTCCCTGGCCTCGCTCACACACCTCTATCCTTGCCTCAAGGGCATCAATAGACACACTAAGAGGTGTTAACGCAGCAATGAGGGCTCTCTCAATCATCCCAGGGACTGTAGCCTCTAGCCTGGAGGCACGCCTATCAGCAGAATGGGCTAGATGCCTCATCCGTGTTATCGCAGCTTAGGTGAGTGGAGGTCGGGAAGCAATAGCACTGGCCACAAACCTGGGAGGCAAGGGAG
Source organism: Solanum raphanifolium (assembly GCA_036250405.1). Taxonomy (NCBI): domain Eukaryota; kingdom Viridiplantae; phylum Streptophyta; class Magnoliopsida; order Solanales; family Solanaceae; genus Solanum; species Solanum raphanifolium. The sequence goes on along the minus strand of JAJOOE010000354.1, from coordinate 23,002 downwards.
CGGTAGAAGAACTAGGAGTCATGGAAGGGGCAACACTAGATATACCTGAAGGCCCAGGGACCAAAGTAGGCAATACTGCCTCTACAGGTAAAGTCTCCATGTCAACAGCCGGGGATGAACCCACCGAGCCTGCCTTCTTCTTCTCAACATCATCCTTCAAGTAATTGGCCTCAATGTGTTGTATGTCAGTAGAAAATGTGGGAATCACTTCCACATCCTTCTTCTCATCAAATTTGGCCTCTTCGGGATTTACACCACCAACACCGACAAAATTAACACTCCTAGTACCAGCACTCATGACGTTCTTGGCCAAGATGTCCAGCTGGGTCATCATTTTTGCCATGTTTTGGTCTCTCTCTTGATCTTTTTCCATTTGTTCCTTTGTTAATTTGTACATAAGAGGAGAGACTTGATCTTCACGGGTGTACCATGCCCGGTTAATCTTGGTCATGCCATATAGAAGTTGGGTTGCTATCACATAAGGTTGTTGCATTAACCCTTCCGGAGAAAGTTGATCAACCACCCCCTTGTTCACTGAATCGAGGCTTCTGTAGAAGTATTGCAGCAGTACATTATCGGGCAATCCATGAGTTGGGAATTACAACACTATCTTCTTAAACCTTAGACAAGTCTTATGGATTGGCTCACCCTCCAAATGCTTGAAGCTTTGAATGTTGTCCCGAAGAGTCATCATCTTCGAAGGAGGGAAAAATCGCACTTGGAATGCGGTAATAAGTTCGTCCCACGAAATGATAAAATCCCTTGTCAACTCAGCCAACCACTTGCACACTTCTCCCATGAGAGAAAATGGGAACAACCTCAGTTGGACAGATTCTTGAGATATGTTCTTAAAGGAGAACGGTCCGCAAACATCAACAAAATTCCTTATATGTTCATGGCGATCGTCATGAGCCAACCCACCAAATAAATCTTTCAATTGCAAGAGCTGCAACATGGTACTTGTAATGTGGAAAACAACGTTTCCTTTAGTTAGAGGCAAGTGAATGGCACCAACACCACCCATTTGATTAAGGGCATTGACATTCGGTCGTTGACATCATTGAGATTCCCGATATCATCTTGGTGGCCCACGTGGATACCATTGCTACCGTTTACACTCATTTCCTCTGTTCAACAAGCAACATAAAAACCAAAACTAAAAATTAGATTCAACTATAACCAACAAGAACACAATTCAACTTCACCAAAATAATCTCAAACAACACCACTACCCTACAGCGACGCAATTTTGATTTAACGTTTCAAGCACACCTCATCCAATTCTAGGTGTTCAATGATCGTAAATCAGTATAAAACCCAACTAAATAAGTTGGGGTTGAATCCCACAGGGAGAGGTACATGTTTCACATTCAATTGGGAATTATAAATGAGGTCAAATCAGTCATAGGAAAAACAATTACCGAATAAAGACGTCATTCAAATGAAGGGGTGACACGAATGTCAAATGGGGGTTTTGGTCTTGATTATCAACTACAAGCAGCAGTCACAAATAATAAGAATTAACAATAATGAGATGGATTCTTGGGATGTGATTGATTATAGGTAAATATAGACATATGGGTAATTGCAACTATTAGTAAATAGCTAGATATTAGTGAGTAGGCTAGGCTATAAGGGAGGTAATTTTCTCTCAAATAATTTACCCTGAATCAAGTGATTTCTCTCGAACATCAACAAGCATGCAAAATAAGAGGATACCACACCTTATTCCATTCACTCTCTCGAGCTAAATGTGTGGGATTGGGTTTAGGATTCACTCTCTCGAGCTGAACCTAGGTTAACCCAATACCCACAAACCATCAATCAAAAACCTTAGTTTTAAAACCTGTCTCTCGAGCAAGCCAAGAACACAAGGAAAAAACTGCATTTGCAACTACACTTCTTAAATTAAACCACAATTAATTATTAAACTCACTTTTAAATAGCATTTATACTAACAATTAGTAATACCCATATGCTAAATCAGCCCATCATCACATAATCACACCCCAAGAATTGGGGTTTTAGTTAAACATTATAAAAAGGTAAAAACAGTTACCAAATTAATTATCCATCAACTGGGTAAGAGTTATTTCGTCCTTACAATGCTCCAATTTGATGAATATCAAAGAACCACTTCAAATTCCTCAAAAGTAAGTTTCTTCAATCCTTCAAAGCTAAGGAAAAACTATGGAGGAAAATGTCTCTCAAGTCTCAAAATTATTTTCTAAGTTCAAAGAGTAACAAAAAAGCTAAGATGATCTCAAAATTGGTCCTCAACTAAATGTTCAAAAACGTATTTATTGTCGTCAAAAATAAGCTACGAAAGCTCATTCGGCGAAGTAAGTCGGGCTCGACGAGCCTCCCTTTGGTCTCTTCCATCACTCTTTTGCCTTGGCATTCAGCATCCTCAAGGTCTGTAACTTTGGACGGTCTATCTTGGCTTTGCGAAATCACGTAGCGATACGCCGACGCTTTCTTTCTTTGCTAACTTGGTTCTTTCCTTCAGAGCTTAGCACACTGGAACTTTAGGCGGTCTGATGGGCCACTCGGCAGCACGCCGAGTGCTCTTGGCGATTCTCAAGCTCGCCCATCTTCACTTTTTCAGCCTATTTTGTTCCTTTTTTGCTTGTTCGTGTCCTTGCTTTTGCTTCCCTTTGGAGGTGCTTGTTTTTCCTTTTTAGAAGGAGCAGTTGTTAGTGTCCTTGCTTTATTCCTCAATCCATATTCCTAAAAATCAAGGATTTAACATTAGTTATTGGCAAAAAATAAGCATTTGAGGACACTAAATTTATATAAACAAAGCCCTAAATGAGTTCAAATCTCGGACTCATCAACCATCCCCAACTGCACCTCTGAACTTCCTCTTCAAGTTTAGCAGTTGAATCATCGTGCTAGTAATCGTAAATTTCACACCTGGAGGTGATGCAGGTAGAACTATCGCTTTGGTGGCCCAGCTCCATCTTAGTCCAGATCATCCTTTTAGAACATCAAATGGGTTGGTTGTTGTGCTCGACCCCTTGGTGCTAGTGGTTGTCAGTGGGGAGGAGCTATCTCTTATACTCCTTCATGTTCCTCATCCACCCTAGGCGGGTTGTTCACAACATTTTGTTGTGCACCTCCTGTGGCGGTTTCAGCATCAAGTCCTAGTCTTTGCCTTTGAACTTCAAGTTCTTGTGCATTAACCATCTTGCGGATAGTTCTTCTAAGTTCTGGATATTAAGGAATTAATGGATCTCACTTACTTTTGGTATTTAGCATGCACTGTTCAACTTACCTGTCAAAGACACAGACAAAGAACAAGATGTAAAACAAGGAAATATACCCACAATTAGAATAATTGCTAGTAAAATATTTTTAATTTTAAATACCCCGGTAGCGGCGCCAAAATTTGATATGTCCAAACTTACACTTCAGTTAAGAAGTATAAACGGTCGAAGTCAATTTATAGAACTCAACGTGAGTTGAGGTCGATAGCACAAAAAATTTACTTACAGAAATAGTTTCACTATCACGTTTATTCAACTGTTGTTATTATTTCCTAAATAAAATGATTACAGAATGTAAAATGGGTTTAGTTGTAAGGTTCAAGTAACCATATTGTTATAATATCTAGATCAACACAAGTAACAGGGTTTTAACTTGAAGGTTGTGATGATAAGTGAATGAAACTAGGGTTGTGTTTTCTATAACGTTACATCTAGTGTTGATTCATGAACAAGCTTCGAGCGATTCTTTCTTCGCAAACCTAACTAATTCAAATAGTCTATCTAAAAAGAGTCCTACTCAAAGTAGGACTGAATTCTCGGGACCTGTCACGGATAGTAAGACGATTCGTCAAGAGCTTCACGGCTCATGAGGCCATCTGTTGTCCTTACTTAGCTATACCAAAACATAGTTCTTCAAAGCATGTACATTGGGTTCCTTCACAAACTTCAGGATGGACCGTGAAAGAAACCACGGTCCGTCATAGTCTCTATGGTCTTTACTTGACCAAACTCAAGTTGCCCTACTGACACTGTATCCTTTTCACGGCCTTCATCACGTTCCGTAAAGAGGACCACAACTCGTCTAGGGATCCGTGGTCTTCACTTTGAATTTGGTTATCAGCATCAAGATTTCCATACCCACTGCTTCATCACCATGAGCATCATGACGTCTCGTCATGAGGACCACAGTCGGTCTTGGACTCCGTGGTGGTTCCTTCTATGCATTCCTTTCACAACTCTTTTCCCACTTTCCTATGCAAGTGCAACCCTGTCTAAACATTCAACAAACATATCAATTCTTACATAAATACACTTGCGATATGCCTTAGTTTTGAGCATCAATTTTGCCATGATTTCTCGGTACATCACTTTTCCAACTTTTTCGATCCTTTTCGCATCGTAATGTCCTTGTCTTGTTCTTAAACATTCACTGCTGCAAATAAATACTTTAACATCAGTTATGGACACAAAACAGGCATTGAGGACACAAATTCATTAAATAACAAGCCCTAAATGAGTCAAAATTCCCGACTCATCACTGGTGTGTTGCACTACCCAAAGGGCATTCGCATGAAGGCAAACGTCCCATAAGGTATTGTGAAAGTCAATTTCTCTTAATCTTCCGGTTTGATAGATATTTGGTTGTACCCGGAATATCCATCAAGAAAGCTATACCACCCCTTGACTACAAGCCTATCAAGCATTTGATCAATAAAGGGCATAGGGAAATGATCGTTCTCGCTCCAATAATTTAACTTCTGATAGTTCATGCACACGCGCCACCCAGTCATAAGCCAAATGGCAACAAGTTCAGCCTTTTCATTGGGACTGTCATTATACCACCCTTCTTAGTAACATACTTGACCGGACTCACCTATTGGATGTCCACAATTGGAAAAATAACTCACACATACAACTTTTTATGATATTCTTTTTCACCACTTCTTCCATATGAGGATTTCTTATTGTTGGTGCTCAATGCGTGGTTTGCTATCTTTAGCCAAATTAATTTTGTGACAGCACACACCTGGAGAAATTCCTATTATCTCAGAAATTGACCACCCCAAGTTCTAATAATCCTTTTCAATACTATGAGTAACAAATCCCTTTGCAATTTTTGAAGATCACTCGAAATAATAACCGGTAATGTATTGGTGGCCCTCAAGAAAACATATTTGAGATGAGGAGAATTCTTTTGATTCTAATATTTTGGTTCAATAATATATGGCTTGGCCGGAAGTAATTCTCGACTCGACAAATTGAGATCAAGCTTTTTTAAAATTAATTATGGGAGCCTACACCAACAACAGTAACAACAACTTCATCATAGTCGCTTATTTGTGCTTGATCTAATTAAGTAATACAGCTTTGAATGATTCCTCATTATATGCGGCCTCTCAAATACTTGCCACAACTTCATCAATCTGATCCAAGTGAGACACAACGTGAATATCATTTGGATCTTTCATCCACTTATGAATATTGAATCTAACTACTTCGTCATTAACTCAGAACTTCAACTTGCCACCTCCAACATCAACTAAAGATTTACCTTTGGTGCGATCATAACCCCTTTGGCCTTCTTTCGGGGTGGTGGACCTTTTGTCGGAACCTTAGGTCTGGCCATATTTGTAAAACCACACAAACAAGAACAAATGCGGTTTCAAAGGGTTAGTGACATAAAATTCTCAAAATGTGCAGATAAACTCGCCAAACGACTCGGCGAGTCACTGAATTAATTCGACTAGTAAAAGAGAACTCGCCCAATGTTACAGAAAAACCCAGCAAAATTTTAGTGCAAAATAGTGAGACCATAAAGCATTCGGCGATCAAAAGACACCTCGCCGAATGTTATAGAAATATTCAGCCAACACAAAGGTTAGAAAGGATATATAACGGCCACTCAGCGAGACTCGGCGAGCAGAAGCGTATCGCCCAAAGTTATATTTAATTTCAGCTAAAACAAAGGTCAATTAGGCGATAAGGGGGGTCATTAGGCGATGCGCCGAGTCGCTCGGCGAGCACAACGTAGCTCGACAAATGGCCCAATGTGTCACCTTACCAATCCGATTTTCGATTCGAAACAATCAGTCTACGACAAATCAATTCAAGCATAATGATATACAATTCTAGCCTACCCTAGATGAATATCTAAGCCAAGGTACTCAGACTTCCCCCCAATTGATTGAAATTCAACCAAACAACGATTTTTCCCTTAAAAACGACGTCACTCAATCCATCATTGGGAAAATTCAAGTTATTTGGTCAAATTTGGGTTACTTAGACTTAACCCGCACAAGACCCAACATGCAACACCAACAATTTCACCACAAACACGAGAAACTAAAACAATTTTTCCTAAAGATATATTTAATGTGCTTGATTTCAAATTAAACAATATACGAAGGAACAATCATATGATCAAGGCATGCAATTCAAACAAGAATCTCAATTCTTAATAAAATAAAGTAAAGATCGAACAACCAACCTCAAGAGTAGACAATCAAAGAGACTCGGCAAAAAGCAAGGGTAGACGACACTTCATATGCAAATCTCACACGAGGAAAACCATGATACTACATGAAAATAATATCATAAGCTTGATGGAAAGAGTATTAGAGTCAAAAAGTTTGAATAAGAAAGAAATTTTGAATTTAAAAACGGTTGGAGGGTGCATGACTCTTAAGTTCACGCCTTGCTTAGCGAGCTCACTAACGTCGTCGATCTGCTTGGCGATATGCCAAGTGGACCTCAGCTCGCCAAATTTGAAAAGTAAACAACCCTTCAGTCGATGAAAAGGGGCAAGCTTGATCGGGCTTGCCGAGCCAACTCAGTGATTCACCAAGCCAAATCGGCGATTCGTTGAGTGAGCAATTAGCTTGCCCAATCTTCCAGAGCCTTCCACATTTTTTATCTCCCCTTTAGAGATGTATTTGGGCGATCATAGGGGCACTTCGACAACTCACTGATTGGTCCAACCCCTCGCCCATTCGCTTTTTATCCAAACTACAAACTCCAAGTTGTGCATCCAACAAACGTTATTCAAATAACACAAAATAAAACTTGGGTTGACTCCCAAGAAGCGTCTTATTTAACGTCGTGGCACTACGTGGACTTGCATTTAAGCATCATTCTTTGGGTTGGCCAAGGTATTACTAGGAAGACCCCTTTTGGTCTTGGATTTAAGTGTGCCGAGATTTGACCCATTTGATTCTCGAGTTGCTTTATGGAAACCGAGTGTGAGGTCACTATTTGATTTATTGATGAGACATCATCCTTCATCTCCTTTAATACCTTATATGTTCCTTCAACCTGGTTTAGGATGCGGGCAAGCATATCCTTGGTTTGAAAGCTTTTGGGTTAGCCTTTTGTTCCTTCGGCTTTAGACGTTCATGAGGGGACACATAATGATCTTTATCACCATCTTTATCTCTCCAATTTGAACCCTATCATGCCAAACTCCATCCAAATCTCTCCAACCATCAGCACGATCTCTGTTCCAACCTTGATTCCCACCCGGCCTTGGATAGATTGGACGAGAACCCACCGCTTGGTTTGACAAGAATTGTACATCTTTGTTGTACATGGCCTCAAATTATGCATCGTCCGAGCTCATCTCACTATTAGTACCGACCACATTCACAGACTTATCACCACTGCCCATGACATGTTTCGTCAACAATTTCATTGCGCTTTTGGTTCTTTTCCATTTGCTCTTTAGTCAACTCAATATTTAGAGGAGAAACTTGATCCTCCCTTGTATGCCATGCCCAGTTAATCTTGGTCATCTCATCAAGCAACGCCGACGCCACGACAAATAGTTGTCTCATAATTCCACCCCTAATAAGTTGATCGGCAACACCTTTGTTGTGAGTGTGGAGACTTCGGTAGAAATATTGCAAGATCACATTATATGGTAATCCATGAGTAGGACATTTCAAAAGTAGTTTTTGAAATATCAGCTACGTCTCATGAATAGGTTCACCATCAATCCTCCTGAAATTTTGAATATTATCCCTCAACTTTACCATCTTCGAGGGAGGAATAAATCTTTCATAAAACACTTCTGTGAGCAAATCCCAAGAAGTGATAGAGTCTTTTGGCAACTCATCCAACCACTTTGTTTCTTCCCCTAGTAGACAAGGAAAACAAACGGAGTCGAATCAACTCTTGAGAGATGTTCTTGAAAGAAAATGGTCCACACACAGCGACAAAATTCTGGATGTGATCATGAGGGTCCTCATGAGCAAGTCCCCTCGAAGAAACCTTTCATTTGGAGTAGCGGAAGCATAGTCCCAGTCACATGGAAAATACTGTTGCCCACAGTAGGGGGCAAACAAATGCACCGGCATTTCCCAATTGCTACCCATTGACATCATTCAAGGCTCTGATGTCATAATTGTTTCAAATTTGACTCGCATTACTCCTGTTCAAACTCGTGTCTTTACCTATTGAGAGAAATCAACATACAACACTAATAAGAAAATTCTACTAAAACCAAATTAGTTCACAAAAACACTTCAATAAAAGAATTCTAAACACCACTCCCCGACAACGGCGCAATTTTTTGATAACGTTCAACTACACCTTTTATAATTTAAAGTGTAGGCAGTCGCTAACAAGTATAAAACCAACGATGAGTTGGGGTCGATCCCACAAGGAGTGATACGATAAAGAATTCAAGTATGAAGTGTAGAAGTGCTCTAATCTCTTGTAGAAGTAAAGGTATATGTGACATAAAATAAATCTACGAGTTTTAATTATAAATATTAAGCGAGTTTGGTAACAAATTATTAACAGAAACAAGTAGTACGTAGGTTGAACAAGTATAAAGAGGGTCTTAGGGGTGTGTGAGTAATTAAGCACTAATTTCTTTTAATGGGTAATTATCAATTGATTTAAGTTGTTGAATCTTAATGGGTAGGATGGGTTTTGAATATAATAACTATCTCTCAATCAGCTATCATGTTTCGAGTGAGTTCTCTCGAACCTCAACAAGCTTCGCAATACAAAAGAACCCAATTCCTTAACTTAACCCACTTTTTTGAGCTGGGTTGTAAAGACATAAGCCAATACAATTATCAGTCATTTATTCTACTCTATGTATCTTTCGCAAGGAAGCATCGAGAGCTCGACTATAAATAAATTTACAACATCAGTTCATAGATTAAAAAAATGAATAAATTATTGAACCCATTTCAAAACAACCTTAATTATAACAATCAATAATACCCATAAGATAATCTATGTATTCAATTACAAGATCACACCCCTAAGGAAATGGGGTTCAACCTAACATAGCAAAAAGTAGGAAGTCATTACCAAAATGATGATCCAATGAATTGACAAAATCTCCAAAGCTTAAATGCTGAAAGTAAATCTTGAACCTCAAATCCTCAATAATCTAAGCTCAATAATTTTAAAAAAATGTCAAGGTATGTAAACCTCTCTCCAAAACTGTGTTGGATTCATTTTCTCTCTCCAGAAATCAATTTATACATTTCCCAAAATTTCACAAAGTTTCAGTATGCGGGCTCACTCGGTGAAGTTAGTTGGGCTCGCCGATGGGTTCGACAATTCTCCGACAAGTGCCTTCTCTCACCCTTTTGGTATGACTTCTACACCCAACTATTTTGTAAACATAGGTGAGCTGGGTCAAGATCGCCGTTCCATTTGGCGCATCGCTGAAATGCTCTCTCAGTCGCCGAGTTGGCTTCATTCCTGAGCTAATTCCCTGGATCATTTGGCGAGCAGGGAACCACTCGGCGAGTCACCGAGTGGCTTTTGTGAGCTCCAAATATCCTTCTCTTCAGCTTTTCAAACTTTTTCTCCCCTTTTCGCATTGTAATGGCCTTGCCTTGTTCTTAAACATTCATTGCTGCAAATAAAAACTTTAACATCAGTTAAGGACACAAAACAGGCACTGAGAACACCAATTCATAAAATAACAAGCCGTCAATGAGTAAAAATTCCCGACTCATCACTAGTGTGTTTCTCAACCCAAAGGGTATTTGCATAAAGGCAAACGTCCCATAAGGTCATGTGAAAGTTGTTTCTCTTGATCTTTCGGTCTAATAGAGATTTGGTTGTACCCTGAGTATCCATCAAGAAATCAATACCATCCCTTTCCTGCAAGCCTATCAAGCATTTGATCAATAAAGGGCATAGGGAAATGATTCTTCTCGCTCAAATAATTTAGCTTCTGATAGTCCATGCACACACGTCACCCGGTCACAAGCCTAGTGGAAACAAGTTCGGGCTTTTCGTTTGGGACTATCGTTATACGACCCTTCTTAATAACATATTAGACCGGACTCACCCATTGGATGTTTGAAATTGAAAAAGTAACTCCCACATCTAACCATTTTATGATATTCTTTTTCACCATTTCTTGTATTAGAGGATTTAATCGTCGTTGATGCTCAATGCTTAGTTTGCAATCTTCAGCCAAATTAATTTTATAAGTAAGTGCACACACCTAGAGAAATTCCCACTATCTCGGCAATTGACTACCCCAAGGCTCTAATATTCCTTTTAATACTACGAGTACCAACTCCAATTGTCATTCTTCAAGATCACTCAAAATAATAACCGGTAATGTGTTGTTGGCCCCCAAGAAAGCATATTTGAGATGAGGAGAAGTTTTTTGTATTTTAATTTTTTGGTTCAATAATATATGGCTTGTCCGGAAATTATTCTCGACTAGACAAATAGACCTCAAGCATTTTTTAAACGAAGTATGTGAGCCTACACCCTCAAGAGCAACCATAACTTCATCAAAATCGCTTTTTTGTGCTTGATATAATTAAGTAACACATCTGCCAATAATTCCACATTATATGCGGCCTCTCCAATACTTGCCACAACTTCATAAATCTGATCCAAGTGAGGCACAACATGCATATCACTTGGATATTCCATCCACTTATGAATATTGAATCTAACTACTTCGTCATTAACTCAAAACTTCAACTCGCAACCTTCCAAACCAACTAAATCGTTGTCCGTGGCCAAGAATGGTCTACCAAAGATGAATAACAGATCAATATCAATCTCGTAATCAAGCTCTACAAAATCAGCAGGGAACATAAATTTGTCTACCTTCACCAACACATAATATACCACACAAACTGGCCTCTTTATTGAACGATAAGCCATCAAGAGACTCATGCTTGTCGGTTTTGGTTTATGAATCCCAAGATTATTAAATAGCATCAACGACATCAAATTTATGCTTGCACAAGGATCACACAAAGCTTTTATAAAGGTGAATGCACTAATGGTACATGGAATAGTGAAATCCTTTGGGTCATCTTTCTTGAGAAATATATTTTGTCATCACCGCACCATATGTTTATGGTATTTCAATTGTTTCACAATCTATCACCCTCTTCATTTTCACAAATTGTTTAATATATTTGACATAACAGATGAGTGGTAGATTTGCACTCATTTGAGGCATATATAGCTCAACAATTAGTGTCCTTAATGTCTGGTTATGTCCTATTCTAATGATATTTTGATAATTTTTGGCTATGAAGGCTAAAGGACAAGGCAATGATGAATATATGAAAGAATGGAAAACAAATATAAGAAGAAGTGTAAACTACACTCTGATGATCACTAAACAAGAAAGGTGAATCGCCTAGTGAGAATGACCTTGCCCAAATTGACAGTGCCCAACACTTGTATTTGTTAAGGCAAGTTGGCAGACTCCAAAAGGAAAGGTGACTTGTTGAATGAGAAGATAGACTTTGTTGACCATCATCAAAAGCGACAATACAAGGAAAAAAATTAAAGACTCGAAAGGTGAACTAAGGTGGTACTTGGTGATATGCCGAATGTGAAAAGTATACATGAACGAGCTAACCCATTGAGGTTCAAAAACATGAAGCCTAGAGCATGAAAAGGCAAGCGTATTGAGTTTTCAGCCAAATTTTCAGATATTATAAATAACCCAAAGGAGAGAGAAAAAAAATAGAGCAGATCTTAGGATCAATATTTTTTGGTGTAACAACAAGTGAAGAGAGAAAGATATTTTACCTTGAGAAGAACACTTCCTAGTTTTTGAGGTTTTTACCTCTTTTCTTGAAATTGACAAATTTAAGTTGTATTCAAAGTGAGTTTGCTTGTAATTGCTTAATTTTATGCTATCAATGACAGTTTTCATGAAAGGTATAATTTATTTTCTTTTTGTGATGCGTGAACAAAACCCCAAGATCTAGGGGTGCAATTATGGGGTTGGGTATTGATTTAATGTAGTGGCCATTGTGTTATACTATATTTTGTTGTTGTTCATAAATGAATTTGGGCTAATTAGCATGGGTTTTACTATGGAATAAGGTTGCAAACTCCGGTCGATGCTCGAAAGAGATTGATTTGAGTGGGTAAATAATTTGATACTAGCAATTTAGGTTTGATGTCTATAACTTGCTTGAAAATAGAGGTTATGGGTTGGATCTATTTGCCCTATTTCTGCATCGAAAGAGAGAATAAAGTAAGGTATTGGGTGGTTTAGTATAGCATATAGATTAGACTAAAAGAAGAATTATATACAAGGTTGTTGTCAGATTGAAAGAAGATTAGCATCATTGAAGATGACCTAGGCTATTCATGTACGTACATCACTATAGAGCAACACAATTACCCCTATGTGACATTGATATCCAATCCCTGCACCCATAGATTACCTGTTACTTCTTGAGTTTTCCAAAGTTTTAGTTTAATTCTGACCATTGATAATCAAATCCTTTTATTAAATCAGTGGAATCATCCACCCACTAGTTTCTACTATTACAAATGAATGAGTTAACAATACAAATTTATTGATAGAATTTTCTACAATATACCATTCTTTGTAGGATTCAACTGTGACTCTTAGTTGGATATTTTTATTGATGAGTGTTATCAAAAATTGTGTCGCTGTCGGGGAATGGTGGTTGAGAATTCTATTTGAGAAATTAGTTTGTAAATTTATTTAGTTGTAGTAGATTGTTAATTTCTATTGTCGTTGGCCTGAATTGTGGGTCTAATATAATGAGTGACCATTGTAGTGAAAACGATAGCCACTATAGTCAAAATGACAACATGGGTGATTTGAATGATATGCATGTGAATATTTTTCAAACCACGAAAGCCATTTGGATACCTCCCACAGCAAGGAAATTTGTGTTTCATTTTATCGGAACAATGCTGCAATTGCTCGAACTAAGAGAAATGTTTTGGGGGTTATCTCATAAAGATACCCATGAACACCTTCGAAAATTTGTGTAGGTGTGTGCATTGATTGTGTTCAAAAACATTTCACAAGAGTCCATGAGTTTGAAGTTATTATCGTTTTCTTTGATGGGTGAAGCTACAAGATGGTTAACATAATTGCCAAATGACTTTATCACTTCTTGGGAGGAGTTGAATGAATCTTTCTTTGAGATATTCTTTCGCCACTCAAAGATGATGAAACTTAGAACCCAAATCCAAGATTTCAAGTATATTGGAGGTGAACCTCAATATTACTCTTTTGCGGTACAAGAAACTACTTTTGCGATGTCCAACACATGGTGTTCCCGAGAATTTTCTGCTACAATACTTCTATTGTAGCCTTGATTCAGTCAATAGAGGTGTGGCTGATTAGCTAGTCCAAGGAAGATTAATGAGATGAATGTATGAATTAGTAGCCTTGTTGTTAGATGATATGACCAAAGTTAATGGAGAATGGCATACTAGAGAAGACCAAGAATCTACTTTACAACTGAGCTTGAGTAAAGAAAAACTCAAGAAGAACATTGAACAAGATGAAACCATTGCTAAAATGACAACCCAACTCGATTTGTTGTCTAAACATGTCATGGGAGGTTGACTTAAATTGGTGGATGCGGTTTGAACTTATAGTGGTCAATGACCAGATGATGCTAAGTTTGAGGAAATATACAATGAAGAAGTTTAATAATTGGGAAGCTAAATGGGGGAGTCTCACCCAAATTACCAACGATAAAGTAGGAACCAAGGTTGAAACAAGGATCGAGAAATAGGTGGAAAGATTGGCGAGGTTGAAATTGGAGAGATATGGAGGCTGACAAAGATAGATATGTTCCTCCCTATGATCATCAACGGCCAAAGGACCCATCTGGGCCAAGAGGAAATTTAATCGAAATGATCACAAGGATCATCAACAAGGTTGAAGGGTCCGACAAAGTGTTGAAGGAATTGAAAAAGGAATTCTCCACTTTATCTCAAACGGTGACCTCTCATTCGGTATCAATCAAGCAGTTGGAGGCCCAATTGTGCCAGATCTCCACTCATCTCAATCAGTCACATACCCCCTAGATGTAACAAGGCACATAGAACCCCGAAAGGCACCATGTAAGCCACTTAGCATATCATAACATAAGTAAAGAACAATAAATAGTAAAACACATTTCAAGTCTTAAGAAGTTTTCATGAAAGCATAGTAGAAGTCTAGACTTGTCTTAATTAGCCATCTATTACAATCGAGAACTCAAATAGGATCACAACCCTTACAACATAGTTCACAAGTGAAAGTACAAGAAAGGAACTAGAAAATCAACACCTGTCCCCGAACCATGAGGACTCACCCAAAAGCAAGGAGATTAGTCTATCCAAGCTTTGACAAAGAAGGAGATCACTTCAAGAACCATACCCTACACTTATAGAAAAATGTAGAAAATATGGGTTAGTACAAAAATGCACTAAATATTGTAGCCATGCATAAAAACCTTGAAGACATGTAAAAAGGGACATTTTAGTTGAATGCATGCAATTTACTAAGTTAAAGCATCATTTAACAGAGAATAGGAAAGCATAAGTCATAAGCATGTTCATTACATAAATCATCATGTCATAGTGGAAACATACTATAAATTCCCTCAAAACATACTTGTGCAATGCATGGATAAGATCCCATAATCCCATCCATGCCAAGTAAAACTTCTTGAGTAACAATAGTTCATAATTCATGTTCTTGTTCATATTTCATCATGGTGGGAATAAGCCTTAACCTACATAGACCATGTTAGCTTAACATGGAATCTGGTGTCATGCCCTACACCGAAAAGAGGTATCCTACTTGCCTAAGGTAGAATTAAGGTTTGTTAGCTTAAGTGGATCCGCTAGCTAAAGACCTATGTAGGCACATAGTTATGGGATAGAAAGATTGCTACTAGAAACCCAGACTTAACTGAGGTAGAAGGTTTCCATCTCATGAGATACATGTTTTGGGAAGCCAGACTTAACTGGCGTAGAAGGAACCCATTTGGAAAGCCACACTCATTGAGGTAAAAGCTTCCATCTCATATACACTATCCACTCGGTGCTAAGCATAATTCTCATTAAGTTCATATTAAGTCTTGACTTAGGTTCATGTTTATGGAAGAATGTCTCAACACTCAATCCAACACAATTCATGATATAGCTCATAGATTCAAGAGGTGAGAATAGCCTTTCAACCTTAGAGTCATCAAATTGTGAGAAAACCTTTCACAACATGTCATCATCATATATAGGTATATAATTGAGAATAGCCTTCAAATCAACACAACAACATTATCATATTCATAATCACTTACTCTCAAAGTGTTTATAAAGCATGTACATAAATCTCATAATCATGCATAATTCTCATAATTTGCCCTTCAAGGACCATGGATCATGATTCATCAACACATCTAGAATTACTACATTAGACATAGATGATAGCATAATTCAATTAGATCAATTACTACAAGCATAATTCTATCACATTCTACTTGCATCAATTAATACCCACACTTTAAGATTCAAATTGTGAAATTCGGGTAACTCATGTATTCTTGAGGAATTTAACTCGAAATCATATAAAATCATCAATATATCCATAAAAAACATAATTCAATCTTTAAAAACAAATTTGAAAAGAATCCATGAGATTGTAGTCAAACACTAGCTTTTGGGATTTCTAGTTTTGAAATTGGGGGTTTTGAAGGGGCTACATGGGTGAAGGCTACCCATGGATGAAGAACTACCATACCTTGATGATGAGTCCACAATTTGGACTCATTTAGGGCATCATTTTAATAGAATTAGTGTCCTCAAATGCATATTTTGTCTCAATAACTTATGTAAATCCTTAAGTTTCAGGTATTGGGAGTTTGAGGCAAAGCATGGACACTACTTGGCAAAAAGGAATAAAATGGCTGAAAAGGCGAAGAAAAGGAGGACTGAGGATCACCTAAACTATTGGGCGATTCGCCGAATGGCCTTAATGTCTCCCATTATTCCAGTTAGCTGATCCCTAAAGGAAAAGATCAAGTCGGCGATGAAAAGGAGCAATCGGTGCATCGCCGAACAGTTCCGCAAAGCAGTACTATATTGCCTAATGATCCAAAACGTGATGATGCTGAAGGCGAAAGCTGAAAGGCGATAAAGCAGACCAATGGGTGGACCACCGAGTGCATCAGCGATCCCGACTAACTGTGCCGAGTGATCCTTCGCAGCACATTTTTAGAAAACTATAAATACTAGTTTGAATTTTTCTCTTAGTATGCAATTTTAGATAAAACATTTTATTTTCTAAGTTTTCAAGTAGAGAACATTTTTTGCTTAGCCCTTGAAGATTTGAAGACTTCCAATTCCAAGAAATTAGAAGTGGGTGTTGAAGATTCTTCATCCCAGACTCGTTTAAGGTGAATATAAATCATACCTAGTTGATATTACTTCGATTTGGTATCATTTTCTTCCTTTTCTCTATGTCTAGCTAAAACCCCAATTCTTGGGGTGTGATTTTATGAATATGGGTTAAATTTCCTATTGGGTATTGCTTATTGTTAGTCTATTTGTTGTTTAAATGTGATTTTTTTTAGTAGTTGTGTTTGAACTTAATGGGATTTTTGTTGCGAATACGATTTCAGCTTAGTGTTTTTGGCTTGCTCAAGAGAGAGGTTTTAAAACTAAGACTACTAAATTGATAGCCGGTGGTTATTGGGTCGTCGTAGGTTCAGCTCGAGAGAGTGAATCCTAGGCCTTTTCCCACACATTCAGCTCGAGAGAGTGAATGGGCTAAGGCAGAGGTTGTGCTTAAAAGCGACAACTCGGTGTTCGAGAGAAATCGAGTTGATTCGGGGTAAGTTGCTCGAGAGAGAATTTATCCCCACTAAAGTCTAGCCTAGTTACAAATGTTCAGAAATTGACTATCAATAGCATTTACCCGATTGTGTAGTTTATCCCACATTCCTATCACATCCCAAGAATCTCGTCTTCTTATATTCGTATCTTTTTTATTTCACTATTTTTGTTCACTAATTGAATACAAAACTCTATTGATAATTGACATCTGTGTCAACCCCTTAATTTATCATGTTTCTACTCGATAGTGTTTTTAGCTATGGTTAACTCTAGCATATTCGCGCTTAACTCTTAATTCTCATAAACCTTTCCCTTGGGACTCGACCCCAACCTATTTGGTTGGGTTATATTACTATTGTACGATCGTAGACACTTGAATTGGAAGTTGTGTCTTGATTACGCAAACATCAAAATAGCGCCGCTGCCGGGAGTGGTGTTATTTGAGAATTTTGAGTTGAGTTGAATTTTACTCTTGTTAGTCGTAGTTTACTCACTTAACTTTCAGTTTCATATTTTGCTTGTGTGTGTTTTACAATAGAAGAGGTGTGTCTATTGAGCAGAACTCGCGAGCAAATGGAGTTCCCTCCATTAGAAGTAATGATGTTCTGGGATCGCATCCTAACCTTCAAACAATTGGAAGGTGAATGGATCCATGAGACATGAGCAAGGTTTAAGGAACTGATAACTCAATGCCCATTTTATGAAATTCCTGAAATAGTCCTCCTAGACTGTTTCTACAGAAGTCTTGGTCTCGAAAATAAGATGCTGGCAGATCAACTCATTCCGGGTGGCATAGCAAAATAGTCATATGCGATAGCAGTCCAACTGCATGATCACATGGCCGAGAAAAACCAAAAAGTAGAGAAGGACTTCATGTTGGCCACATTGATGAGTCATATGGAAGAGTTTTCCAAAAAGATAGTGGAGATCGAAGTCCTATGCAAAAGGAAGGATAAATACATCCCTCCTCATGAGAGAAAAAGGCCTAAGCACAACAAGAGCAAACGTGTCAAAGGAATGCTCTCAATCATTCTCCACAAGGTAACTGAACATGATAGAGTGTTGGACGAGATGAAGGACAACATCGAGCTGATGAAACAGATAATTGGTTCTCATTCCAGATCTATTTAACTGCTCGAGACCTTTATGGGTCATGCATTGCCTCACCTCTACTCGCAACAAAACAGGGGGTTGCCTAGTGATACTATGGCTAACACCAAAATTGGAGTTTGAGTGTTGACTTATGTCATGCTAAGACATTAACTAAGGCGTTGTTTGGGAGGCAACCCAAAACCCCTTATTGCTTTTATTTGTGTTTTGGTAAAATAATGGTGTGTTGTTTGTATAGGTTGAAGCGTGGAAAGTGTTCGAAAAGTGCAGGGTGGCGAACAACAGGTCCAGTCGGTGAGTCGCTGAAGAGGTCGGCGAGCTCGACCTAATCCGCCATTTGGCTTAACACATCTTCAAATTGGAGTCAGTAAAAGTCGGCGAGGCCAGGAAATTATTGGCAAATCGCAAACTATGTTAGCGGTCCCGACAGAGAACGTCGTTGGGACCCCACACTAACTGAAGGTTCTGTAAAATTCAGTGAGGTAAATGAACAATAGGTTAATCGCCGAGTGGATAGGCGAGCTCGACTAATGTCGCCGAATGGGCAAGAACTGGACGGTTTTGTAGGCCAAAGGTTTAAAAGTTGCAAACTCATTCACTTTCCCTCACTTTTTATTTTCCCAAACTTACACCCGCACTCTAGTTTCTATATTTCTTGCATTTTTAGAGTATTATTAGTGTTGATTTGTGCTCAGAGTTGGACTACATTGCCATCTAGCATTTCAATCTTCTCTTTATCGACACCAAAGGTTGGTTTTCTATGCCCCGAGATTATTTTATCAAAAGGTATACTCATTTGCAATAGCCTAATCTTGTTGAAGTGTTCTGATCCTGCCTGATAGGATTAGATTATTTTACATACGTGATTTGATTTGATAATCTTGCTCGAGTAGTTGTGACTGTTGAATTCCCATAATTTTATGCCTTAAACTGGATTAAAATTCGAGGGGTTGTGTTTGGGTGTTATGGGTTCTACCTTAATTTAACTAGTACATGCTTTGATTTTGTTTTAGGGGGTTGCAGGATTGAATTCGAGAAGTTGTGTTGAAATTAGGCATGTTGGGCCGTTTGGCGAGTTGGGTCGAGCACGCCGAACCACTCGGCGGTTCGCCTAATGTCCTCATCTCTCCTTTGATTTCATGCTTTATTTGATGATTGATTTTGTAACTTTCGGCGAAAATCTTGATGTTGCCAAAAGCACTCAACGACTCGTCGAAAGGCTTCTCTTTCACCCTTTGTCTGCACCGATGAGCCTTTGTGCACTAGAACTTTCGGTGGGCCTGTCTTTGTTCGCCAAAAGCTATCAGCGACACGCTGAATGGTTCCCCCCCCCCCCATCGCCTACTTGCTACAATTTTAGAGCTAATTCCTTCGGCGATCTCGATCTAGCTCGCCCAAGAAATTCGACAATTTGCCCTCTGGTTTGGCGAGTCTGTCTGAAATTGTTTTGTTGCGCTTTTGTTTAAGTTTTTCTAACTTCTCTTCGAGATTTTACAGACATGACTATATCAAAACTGCTGAAAGAATAACACCAGCCTAAGAGAAGTCCAAAGGGATTGCGATAAATGAAGATGTAGCTACGTTGAAAGGCAAAGCTACGAAACTATCCACAACTACTGGGAAAGACAAGGGCAAGAGGCCCACTTCTGCCAGGAAGACCATTACCCTAGACCCTAATATTCCTTCATGGGCCCGGGGATTCTGCAGGGCGGTGCATGTCTTTCTGGCGGACTCACACTCAACAGAATTTGGTGAATTTGGCACTGTTGTTCCTCCTGAGGTGACCTCGGGCACTGATGCCCTGGCTCAGGATGAGGCATTGGGCACTAATTCCCAGACATATGGAGTATCTGTGTAGACAGGACCCCCTCTTTACCTTCCTCTCTATTTTGCTTTATTTCACTTTTGGATATTTTTATTTGTATTTGAGGACAAATGTTTTTTTATTTGTGGTGGGGTGAGGCCCACCTTTGTGCGCTGATTATGACTCTTGTTTTGTTTATCTATTTGGGCTTTATGGCTAAATTGTGTTGACAATGCTTTTTGTGGAAGGTTTGAGCTTGTGGCTTCTTGATTTTAAATTGAAAATGATTTTTGACCCTTCCGAAAAAAATTTGCAAATTGTTGCCACCTCTTCTGTGTTGAATGTGGCTGTTCTTTTGCAAATTTGAGTATCGGTCCCGATCAATACCGATGACTTGAATAGTGCTCATAATCGAACAAACATGAATGTGCGGCTATGATGATGCCAAATGAAGTTGCATAGACAATATGGGAACTCTTTGCATCTCGTTGTGACTAGCCAATTATCGAATTGAGTCTCTTGTGATGAACATTACACACATGCGAAAGTGTGGAGTCTTGTTTGACTTTGGTGTTGATGCCTTGTGTGATGAGCTTACTATGAACCATGCATGATAACACCTAGAATTTTCCCTGTTGGTCCGGTCAACTAAGCAAGGCTATCTCTTGATATGATTTTAGGCAACTTCGAAGAGTGTGAGACAATTTGACATATACCTCTTTTGTGGCCTACCTTGTGAGTGTGTGAACCTCTTTTGAACACCCCTTGAGCCTTACCTTTCTTTGGAAGAAACATGACCTCCCTTAATCCACTACCTATAATCCTCTTGATTTGTGGTTCATTGAATAGCCAACTTAGGCCAAAAGCCTAAGTTGGGGTGTGGTGAAAAGAGAAGGCAGGTCAAGAAGTGCAAGAAAAGTCTCCTTTAACCCATGGTTTGAGAAAAATGGAACCCCTCCATACAAAAAAAAAAAGAGAAGAGAAAAGAAAAGAATGAAAAAGAAAAAGTCATGGAATAAAGTACAAAAGAAATGGGGTTTCCGAACAATCCATGGAAAGTGAATAATGGAATGACTTATGAGCACTAAAGAAAATGATGAAAGAAAAGGAAAAGAAGTGTTGTGTGCACCACATTTCATGAGGATGAAAGTCACTGAGCCTAAATGACCATACCTTTACACTCAGCCCCATTACAAGCCTTGAAAAGACATTTTTTATCTTGAGTGAGCTGAAACAATTGTCTATTGGAAAATACAGGTAAACCTAAGGGTGAAAGCATGCATAGTGTTCTTCTTTATGAGTGTGAGCGTTGCATTTGATTCCGGAGCTTTCAATTGTTTAACCATTGTGTGTGAATATGGAATCATTCTTTGTGTGAGGGCATTTGAACACTTTAGTTGAGATTGAACTTGCATTTGAAGAAAGTATAGTGAGCTTGAGATTCTTTGATAATGGTGTGTCACAGGTTGAAATTTTGAGTGCACATTTGATCTTTGCATGAGTAAATTGAGTCTTATGTGTACATTCATTATTTAGTCTTGTGTAGCACTGTTCGAGACATCCTTTTTGAACTATCGAACTTGAGTTTTACTTGAGGACAAGCAAAAGTTTAAGTTGGGGGTGTTGATGAGTCCACAATTTGGACTCATTTAGGGCTTTATTTTAATAGAATTAGTGTCCTCAAAATGCATATTTTGTCTCAATAACTTATGTAAATCCTTAGGTTTCAGGTATTTGGAGTTTGAGGCAAAGCATGGACACTACTTGGCAAAAAGGAACAAAATGGCTAAAAAGGCGAAGAAAAGAAGGACTGAGGATCGCCTAAACCATTAGGCGATTCCCCGAATGGCCTTAACCTCGCCCATTGTTCTAGTAAGCTGAGCCCTGAAGGAAAAGATCAAGTTGGCGAAGAAAAGAAGCAGTCGGGCCATCGCCGAACAATTCCACGAAGCAGTACTAAATCACCCAATGATCCTGAACGCAAAGATGTTGAAGGCAAAAGCTGAAATGCGATGAAGCAGACCAAAGGGCGGATCACCGAGTGCATCGGCGACCCTGACTAACTGCGCTGAGTGATTCTTCGCAGCACATTTTTAGACAAATATAAATACTAGTTTGATTTTTTATCTTAGTATGCAATTTCAGATACAACATTTTATTTTTTAAGTTTTCAAGTAGAGAACATTTTTTTCTTAGCCCTTGAAGATTTGAAGACTTCCAATTCCAAGAAATTGGAAGTGGGTGTTGAAGATTCTTCATCCTACACTCGTTTAAAGTTAATATAAATCATACCCAGTTGATGTTACTTTGATTTGGTATCATTTTCTTCCTTTTCTCTATGTCTAGCTAAAACCCCAATTCTTGGGGTGTGATTTTGTGAATATGGGTTAAATTTCTTGTTGGGTATTTCTTATTCTTAGTCTATTTGTTGTTTAAATGTGATTTCATTTAGTGGTTGTGTTTGAACTGATGGGATTTTTGTTGCAATACGATTTCATCTTAGTGCTTTTGGCCTGCTCAAGAGAGAGGTTTTAAAACTAAGACTACTAAATCGATAGTCGGTGGTTACCGGGTCGTCGTGGGTTCAGTTCGAGAGAGTGAATCCTAGGCCTTTTCCCAAACACTTAGCTTGAGAGAATTAATGGGCTAAGGTGGAAGTTGTCCTTAAAAGCGGAAACTCAGTGTTCGAGAGAAACCGAGTTGATTCGGGGTAAGTTGCTCGAGAGAGAATTTACCTGTCACGACCCGGGAGCACCCCCTAGTCGTAACCGGCGTACTCAACCTCGAAGAGGTCTAATACAAGCCTCTTAGCATTCATTCATCGCATAGACACTAAAACCACAAGGAATTTAAAAACTTTCTTTACAAAGAAGACATTTAATAAATAAATAGCAAGCGGAAGACTTTCTAGACTTTATACATGATGTCTCAAAACCATCTAATACTTTAGAGTACAAAATTCGGGACCAATCCCATACACAAC
>JAJOOE010000353.1:0-51143 GCA_036250405.1 Solanum raphanifolium | reverse complement strand
ATTTCCCGTTAATTAATGTTGAATGTACTTCCGCGACCGATGAAGTGTGATGACAAGTTTGAGAGGCTTGTTTGGGGTTCCTTCGGGTTCCTCATTCGTCATGTCACGTCTAGGCCCTAGGCTTGGGTCATGACACTCCGCCTTAGACCATTCATTCTCTCGATCTGAATGTGTGGGAAATGGACTAGGATTCACTCTCTTGGGCTGAAACCATGTCGACCCAATACCACCGGCTATCAATTTAGTAGTCTTAGTTTTACGACCTCTATCTCAAGCAAGCCAAAAACACCAAGATGAATTCGTATTTGCAACTACAATCCCATTCATACACAACTACTAAACGAAATCACATTTAAACAACAAATAAATCATCAACACGCAAGACCCATAAGATAATCTAACCCATATTCACAAAATCACACCCCAAGAATTGGGGTTTTACCTAAACATGTTAAAGAGATAAAAATTTATACCAATATCAGTTTCCATCAGCTGGGTATGAAGAATTAAGTCTTAAAACACGTCAAGAGTGAAGAATCTTCGAGACCCACATCCAATTTCTTGGAGTTGAACCCCTTTGAATCTTCAAGGTCTTAGAACAAAGTCTCCAAAACTCTCTAAAACATAGAAAAATAATATGTTGTATCTGAAATTTTCTAATGAAATAAAATTTAAACAAGTATTTATAGGTGTCAAAAAGTGTGCTGCGAAGGGTCACTCGGCGCAGTTAGTCGGGATCGTCGATGCACTCAGTGAATCTCCCATTGGTCTGCTTCATCGGCTTTCAACTCTTGCCTGCAGCATCTTCGCGTTCTGGATCATTGGGCGATATAGTACTGCATCACGGAACTGTTCGGCGACGCGCCGACTTGATCTTTTCATCACCGACTTGATCTTTTCCTTCAGGGCTCAGCGCACTAGAACTTTCGGCGAGGTTCAGGCCATTCGACGACTTGCCTAATGCATTAGGCGATTCCCAGGCCTTCTTTTCTTCGTCTTTTCAACCGTTTTATTGCTTTTTGCCAAGTAGTGTTTGTGCTTTGTCTTAAACTCCAAATACCTGAAACTTAAGGTTTTACATCAGTTACTGAGACAAAATATGCATTTGAGGACACTAATTCTATTAAAATCACGCCCTAAATGAGTCCAAATTATTGACTCATCAACACCCCCAATTTAAACTTTTGCTTGTCCAAGTAAACTCAAGTTCGACAGTTCAAAAAGGGATGTATCGAATAGTGCTACACAAGACTCAATCATGAATGCGCACACAAGATTCAATTTACTCATGCAAAGATCAAATGTGCACTCAAAGTTTCAATTTGTGACACACCATTATCAAAGAATCTCAAGCTCACAATACTTGCTTCAAATGCAAGTTCAAGCTCAACTAAAGTGTTCAAATGCCTTCATGCAAAGAATGATTTCATATTCACACAAAGGTTCCCAATTCAAAGCTTCGGAATCAAATGCAACGCTCACACTCACAAAGAAGAACACAATGCATGATTTCACCCATAGGTTTGCCCGTATTTTCCAATCAACAATTGTTTCAGCTCACTCAAGATCAAAAAGGTCTTTTCAAGGCTTGTAATGGGGTTGAGTACAAATGTATGGTCATTTAGGCTAAGTGACTTTCATCCTCGTGAAATGTGGTGCTTTCAACACTTTTTTCCCTCTTCTTTCATCAATTTCGTTAGTGCTCATAAGTCATCCCATTATTCACTTCCATGGATTGTTCGGAACCCTATTTCTTTTGACATTTCTCATAACTTTATTTCACAATTTTTTCTTTTTCTTTTCTCTTGTCTTTTCTTCTTCTTCTTTTTTTGTATGGAGGGGTTCCATTTTTTCTCAACACCATGGGTTAAAAGGGACTTTTCTTGCACTTCTTGACTTGTCTTTTCTTTTCACCACACCCCCAACTTAGGCTTTTGGCCTAAGTTGGCTATTCAATCAACCACAAATCACGAGGATTATGGGTAGTGGATTTAATAAAGGTCATGTTTTCATCAAGTTTCTTCCAAAGAAAGATAAGGCTCAAGGGGTGTTGAAAAGAGGTTCACACACTCACAAGGTAGGCCACAAAAGAGGTATATGTCAAATTGGCTAACACTCTTCGAAGTTGTCTAAGATCATATCAAGAGATAGCATAACTTAGTTGACCAGACCAACGAGACAAATTCTAGGATCCATCATGCATAGTTCATAGGTAAGCTCATCACACTAGGCATTGACACTATAAGTCAAACAAGACTCCACACTTTCGCTAGTGTGCAACGCTCATCACAAAAGAACCAATTTGATAATTGGCTAGTCACAACGAGATGCAAAGAGTTCACATATTGACTATGTAACTTCACTTGGTCTTATCGTAGCCGCACATTCATGTTCGTTCGATTAAGAGCACTATTTGAGTCATCGATATTGATCAAAACCAAGACTCAAATTTGCTAAAGAACAGCCACAAGAGGTGGCAAAAATTTAAAATTTTTTGGAAGGGTCAAAATCATTTACAATTTAAAATAAAATGAGCCACAAGCTCAAACCTTCCACGAAAGCAGTGTCAACACAATTTAAGCACAAAAACCCAAATACATAAACAAAACACGATTTATGAATAGCACACAAAAGTGGGCCTCACCCCACCACAAATAAAAAAATAATTTGTCCTCAAATGCAAATAATCAAATATCCAAAATGTAAACAAAAGAAAGACAGAGAGGGAGGTAAAGAAAGGATCCTATCTATGCAGTCTCTCCATCTGTCTGGGCATCAGTGCCCGGTGCATATGTCTGGATTTGGGCTTCAGTGCCCAGAGTCACCTCGGAAGATCCGGTAGTGCCGAACTTACTAAGATTGTCCAAATCTGCAGCTGCCAAAAAGGAATGGACAGTTGTGTAAAGTCCCCGGGCCCATGAAGGGATAGAGAGGTCTCGTGGATTAGTCTTCATGTTAGCACTGGGCTTCTTGCCATTTCCTTTGTTTCCAGGTGTATGTTCTTGCTTTTCCATCTTAGGAGGATTCAACCTTCCTCTCTCTAGTTGGGAATCCCGTGCTCGTATCAGTCAGGGCAGCATGATTCTCCCTGCAACTTTAGGGCTAGCGATGTCTGCAAAGCTTCGAGGTAAAGTTAAACAAATATTCGACAAACAAAACAAAGACAATCAGTTGCAAGCAGACTTGCCAATCCTTTTGGCGAGTCACCCAACACTTTCGGTGTGTAAGGGGTTGTCCGCCGAAGGTTATAGTGAAGCAAAGGTTCAAGGGGGGAAGACAAAGGGTGATCAAGAATACTTTCGGCGAGTCTCCGAGTGCTTTCGGTGACCTAAGGCTTCTCGCCGAAAGTTACAGAATAAAACAACACATATAGCATGAAATTTAAGGCGGTAAGGGGTGATTTGGCGAACTGTCAATTGGTTCAGCGAGCTCGACCTAGCCCGCCAAACGGCCCAACATGCCTATTTTCAATCCACCTTCTCGAATTCAACCCTGCAATCCCCGAAAACACAATTAAAGCACACAACACAAATTCAACTAAGACCCATAACATAAAAACACTACCCATCGCAAATAAATTCATCTTAACGCACTAGAAAATGGAATTTCCATATTCAAGGCAATACAAGCAGAGTTATCGAATGGAATCAGGCAATTAAGCACTCTAATCCTATCAGACAGGCCCAACACAAATCAACAAGATCAAAATATCGCAATTGAGTATAATTATGGCAATCCAAGATTGGGATTTGGAAAACCAACCTTTTATGCTGATTAAATTGATATCAAGATGCTAAGCGGCAATGTAATCCAAGTTTCGAGCACAAATCGATAACTAACACCTTGAGATAGCGCAAAATATAGAGAATAATGTGCAGGTGTGAGTTTGGAAAGATAATAAGTGAGGGAAAGTGAATGAATTCGAATTTTAAACCTGTGGCCTGAAAAACCGTCCAGTTCTCGCCCAATCGGCGACATTAGTCATGATCGCCGAATCACTCAGCGTTTCGCCGAGTAGTCATTTACCTCGCCGAGTTTTACAGGACCTCCAGTTAATGTGGTGTCCAAACGACGATCTACGTCGGGGTCGGCAACATGGTCAGTGACTCACCAATAATTTCTTGGACTCGCCGAGTTTTACAGACTCTGATTTAAGTATGTCTTGAGCTAAACGGCGAATTAGGTCGGGCTCGCCTACCTCTTCGGCAATTTGCCAACTGGACTTGTTGCTCACCACCCTGCACTTTTCGAACACCTTCCACACTTTAACCTGTACAAACAACACACCATTATTTTACCAGAACATAAATAAAAGCAAAAAAGGGTTTTGAGTTGCCTCCCAAACAGCGCCTTAGCTGAAACCTCATTCTTGGGGTTGACCATAGTGTCACTAGGCAAACCCCTTTTTTGTCTCGGATTTAGGTGAGATGACATCGGAACCATTTGGGTCTCCAGCTGCTTGATTGATACTGAATGGGAGGTGACGGTCTGGCTCAAGGTCAATAGATCTTCCTTCATCTCTTTCAAGATCATGTCTGACCCCTCAACTTTGTTGAGGATATGAGAGAGCATATCCTCATACCTACCACCCTCTGAATCCTTTGGCTTTTAGCACTCATGGGGAGGCACATACACATCCTTCTCCCCATCCTTCCAATTAGGATTACGGTCTCTCCATTCACGCTCTTTCCAACCTTCATCTCTCGCCTAATCTTGGTTACCACCCTGCCTTGGGTAGTTTGAACGATAACCACCGTCTTGGTTGGCTAGAAAGCTTACCTCTTCATTGTATAAAGCATCAAACTTTGCTTCCTCCGGATTTGCACACCCGATACCCACAACATTGACACCCCGAGAACCATCTCCCATGACATTTTTGGAAAAAATGTCAAGTTGTGTCATGATCTTGGCCATGTTTTAGTCCCTCTCTTGATCTTTCTCTATCTGCTCCTTGTTCAATTTGAATGTGAGAGGGGAGACTTGATCTTCACGGGTGTACCAATCCCGATTTATCGTGGTCATGCCATCCAATAGCTGAGCTGCTATCACGTAAGGCTGTTGCATCAAACCTCCTGGAGAAAGTTGGTCAGCACTCCCTTGTTCACCGAGTCTAGGCTCCGGCAGAAATATTGCAGCAATATGTTGTCACGCAAGCGATGAGTTGGGCATTGGAGCACCAACTTCTTGAATCGCAGCCAAGTCTCATGAATTAGCTCACCCTCCAAACGCTTTAAGCTTTGGATACTGTCCCGAAGAGTCATCATCTTCGAGGGTGGGAAAAATTGCACATTAAATGCGGTGACCAACTCGTCCCACGAAGTGATTGAGTCACGTGGCAATTCAGCTAGCCACTTGCATTCTTCTCCCATCAAAGAGAATGGGAACAATTGTAGACGAACCGACTCTTGGGATATATTTTTGAAAGAGAATGGTCCGCACACATCTACGAAATTTCGAATGTGCTCATGAGGGTCTTCATGAGCCAAACCACTGAAAAGCCCATTTAGTTGCAAGAGTTGCAACATGGTACTTGTGATGTGAAATACAACATTCCTTTCGGCCGGAGGCAAGCGAATGGCACCAATACCACCCATGACATAAGGGTCATTAACATGAGGCTCATTTACATCGTTAAGATTTCCAATGTTGTCTTGATGGCCTACTTGGCTGCCATTGCTGCCGGTCACATTCATACTTCCTGAAATATTCACACAAACAAATAAAACTAAACTAAAAATTAAGTAAACTACGACTAAGAAGAACAAAACTCCTACTTAACTACAAATTCTCAAATAACACCACTCCCCGGCAACGACGCCATTTTGATGTTCGACGTAATCAACTGACACTATTTCAGTTCAATTGCCATACGATCACGTGTAGTGATATAACCCAACCAAGGGTTGGGATCGTTCCCACAGGGAGTGGTTTTGAGAATTAATAGAAAAATAAAATCTAGTTCTAATTAGTCATAGTTATAGATATTAATGATTAAAAACATACTAAATCTAAGGGGTGACGCAAGCGTCAATTATCAATGGGGGTTTGTATTAATTAACAACTAAAAATAGCAAAAATATAAGAAAATGAGATAGAGAGACGAGATTCTTGGGATGTGATAGGAATATGGGATAAACTAGATTATCGAGTACATGCTTTTGATGGTAGATTGTTGAACATTTGTGACTAGGCTAGCCTATAGTGGGGGTAAATTCTTTCTCGAGCAACTTACACCGAACCAACTCGGTTTCTCTCGAACACCAAGTTGTCGCATTAAGCACAACCTCCACCTTAGCTCATTCGCTCTCTCGAGCTGAATATGTGGGAAAAGGACTAGGATTCACTCTCTCAAGTTGAACCCATGTCGACCTAATACCACCGGCTATCAATTTAGTAGTCTTAGTTTTATGAGCTCTTTCTCGAGCAAGCCAAAAACACCAAGATGAATTCGTATTTGCAACTACAATCCCATTAAGTTCATACACAACTACTAAACAAAATCACATTTAAACAACAAATAAATCATCAACAAGCAAGACCCAACAGATAATCTAACCCATATTCACAAAATCACACCCCAAGAATTGGGGTTTTAGCTAGACATGTAAAAGAGATAAAAATTTATACCAATATCAGTTTCCATCAACTGGGCATGAAGAATTAAGCCTTAAAACACGTCAAGAGTGAAGAATCTTCGAGACCCACGTCCAATTTCTTGGAGTTGAACCACTTTGAATCTTCAAGGTCTTAGAACAAAGTCTACAAAACCCTCTAAAACTTATAAAAATAATATGTTGTATCTGAAATTTTCTACTGAAATAAAATTTAAACAAGTATTTATAGGTGTCAAAAAGTGTGCTGTGAAGGGTCACTCGGCACAGTTAGTCGGATCGTCGATGCACTCGGCGATCCGTCCTTTGGTCTGCTTCATCGCCTTTCAGCCCTTGCCTTCAGCATCTTCGCGTTCTGGATCATTGGGCGGTATAGTACTGCATCGCGAAACTGTTAGGCGATGCGCCGACTGCTCCTTTTCATCACCGACTTGATCTTTTCCTTCAGGGCTCAGTGCACTGGAACTTTCGGAGAGGTTCAGGCCATTCGGCGGCTGGCCTAAAGCATTAGGCGATCCTCAGGCCTTCTTTTCTTCGTCTTTTCAGTCATTTTGTTCCTTTTTGCCAAGTAGTGTCCATGCTTTGTCTCAAACTCCAAATACCTGAAACTTAAGGTTTTATATCAGTTATTGAGACAAAATAAGCATTTGAGGACACTAATTCTATTAAAATCACGCCCTAAATGAGTCTAAATTGTGGACTCATCAACAATATCCAATGTCGGACCAGGACCAAGATCAAGGTAACTTTTGAATTAGCCACCCTCAACTTAGGATTTTGGACTAAGTCAAGGTGCACATGTCTAAGGAGGGACTTGGGCCAAAACACTTATTTTAGGGAAGGTGAGTTAGGTGAATCAAAAGAAATGGTCTATTTTAGGCTCAAATATTTGGATCAAAGGTAACATTTATTTCATTTGGTTGGATCATTTTAGGCATTAGTGGACTTATTAGAACAAGGGCCTATGATCACTTCCTAGCTTCTAGCATAGATTATCTAAGCAGGACCAATGGGGCAAGTTCTAGATTGACACAAATTGTCTGAACATTCAACTTTTCTCACACACTCTTGGCACATTGTTTCATTATCAAATTATTAGATAACCTAGTTCAAGTTTTAGCTTAAGTCATGAGGTCAAATTGGTTCTTATCATGTCACATTGAGATCCAACACATTCAACTCATCAAAACTATAGATCTAGCACAATTAAACATTTTTTGGACAGGGATCATTTTTTTTATGTTTTTCATGCTATCATGCTTTCATTTTTATACTTACTCCAACACATACATTCCTAAACATGCTGGTTCAACAGAAATTAAAACAGTCTCTTGGGGGAAAAGAACACAGGCAAGAAAACCCCAAGAGAGGATTATGATTTGGGTTACTCAGACTTCACCCTATCACTCACAATCCATTTACCCCACCCCTAACAAAATAAAGTGCAATTGTCCCCAATGCACAAAAAAAAAGCAAATGATCGGGTGAAGAAAACCTGTGGCACATATGCGCCGAAGACCACTCAATAAGTGGGTGGGTCCGGTTTCCCGGAACCCGCTGGATCAACACTTGGAACGCCATCAGTAGCGCTCCCATCAACAATTACAACACTCTCAATAGTGCTCTCATCAATTCTCACAGCACCATCAGTAGTGCTCTTTTCATCCATCTTGGGTTGCCTCCCAAGCAGCGCTTGATTTAACGTCGCGGTACGACGCATACCCCTTGATTAGTCAGACTTCATGAAGGTAATAGGCCTTATCACTTCTTGCACACTCTCATAATTTCCCATGTAGCTTTTATCCTTCGGTGGTCGGCTTTGAACCTTGTCCCACTCCTTTTCTCGAGTTCAACCACTCTATGTGGGGACACTTGGGTCACTCTGAATGGTCCGGTCCACTGGGACTTGATTTTGCCAGAAACCAGCACAACCTTGATTTATACAACAACACTCGATCACCAGGAGCTAGTTTGCGCTTTTCGTTCTTTTGAGCATGGTGCTTTTTCTCCGTGCACAAGTCTGCACCTAACTTCTCCTTACTAAACACTTCAGCACCTTTTCCCAAAGTGTGACTCACCACAGATACCGATTTAAGATCACTTTCCTGCCGCATAGACTTACAGACGTTAAAGGTCACCTCCTCCTTATTCAGTCGAAACCTCATCTGCCCTCTCTCCATATCGACTAAGGCATGCCTAATAGCAAGGAATGGTCTCCCTAAGATGATGGGGACCTCAAAGTCAACCTCGCAATCAAGTATCACAAAGTTCGTCGAAAAAATGAATGACCCCACTTTCACAACGACATCTTGAAACACTCCAATAGGCTTTTTCACAGTTTTATTAGCCATAAGTAAGCGCATCGTAGTTGGTTTTGGATCCCCTAAACCTAACTTCTTATAATTTGAAAATGGCATCAAGTTAATGATGGAACCCAAATCACACAAAGCTTTCAAAATGTGCATCTTACCAATGTTGCACGGAATAATGAAAGCTCCAGGATCCTCTTTCTTTTGTACCAGTGACCTCGTAGAAATGGCACTACAATGTTGCAACCTCTCATCATTCTTAAAACTGACAACCCTCTTTTTAGTCACTAAGTCCTTCATGAACTTTGCATACCCATGCATTTGCTCCAAAGATATTATCAAAGGGACATTGATGGAAAATGGTTTCAATATAGTTATAAACCTGTGGTATTTTCCTTCTTCAGTCTTTTGCACTAACCTCTGTGGGAATGGAGGTGGAGTTCTCTGCATGGGGATAACCTTTTGGGTTATCTCCGCTTCCTTCTCTGTGGCATTTTTAGATTCTCCAGTAACCTCATTCTCATCATCATCTGTTTCAACCACCTTTTCCATATCAGATGGCATGGGAGAATCAATAATCTGCTTTCCTCCACGAGTCGTGATTTCCATATAATGCCCATCATTTTTCAAATTCTGGATGGTGTTGCTAGGAAGTGTGCCAGGCTGACGTGGGTTCACTGTAATGGATAACTGATTCATTTGCTGCTCTAGTTGTTTGATCAACATTGCATGGGCATCAACTTTTTGACCAATCTCGGACAACTCAGTGCGTATCTCTTTCACGTTCCGATCAGTAGTGTCAAACCTCTTCATCATCTTTTGCATCATATCCTCAACGCATGACATATTACCCCAGCTTTTCTATCACTAAATTCCCTGTTCCCAGGTAGGACGTAGGGCCCAACTCTCTCATTCATGTTACCATAGTTGATTCGATTGTAGTTGCTATAGCGATTGTAGTTCCCATCTCGGACATAATTACCCTCTCGATTGTAGTTGTCATAGTTCCGACCTTGGTTTCCTTGCCCTTGGCTCTAATTATCCAAGTTGGAACCTTAGGGGTTGGCTCGGAAACCCCCTGTCTGATCATTCCCCAAATAAGCATCCTCCTCATAGTAGAATTCCTTAACTTGTAGTGGTGGAGTTCTAGTCAAGTAGTTTACTGCATTCAAATTTTTTGCACCTCTGCTCACATCCTTCAACACCAACCCAAGTTATGTTCTCATCTGAGCCATCTCCTCACGAATGTCATCGTCAGATTGACTAGGTGCAACTTGAACTGCAAAAGTGTTTCTTCCGGTGTTTGACTTTCTAGTGCTCCATGCTTTATTATTTCGGGAAGTCTTCTCCAATTCTCAGCGATCTCCTCAAAAGTGCACTCACCATATGATCCTCCAGCGATAGTATCAAGCATAGCCTTACCATTGCCATCTTGACCTCTGTAGAAATACTCCTTTAGTGACTCATCATCAATGCGGTGATTCAGAACACTTCTTATAAATGCAATGAACCTATCCCACGAACTACTCACAGACTCTCCAGGTAGTGCCACGAAGTTGTTAAGTTTGTCTTTGTGGTTCCGTTTCTTAGACAACGGGAAGTACTTTGCCATGAACACCCTATGCAATTGGTCCCATGTATGAATCGAGTTATATAGAAGCTTAGAAAACCATACCGCATCATCTCCATTCAATGAGAGGGAAAAATCTCAACCCTATGATGTTCATATCCAACTCTGGTCACCCCACGCAACCTTTGCAGACACTCTTCAGCTTGGCTATAGGCCTATGTGGATCTTCCAAAGCCAAACCAAAAAACAACCCCCTCGTAGTTAGCATCTGCATCAGACTGTTCGTCACCATAAATGTATGCCTTGGAGGTAGTGGAGGGAGAACAATGGGTCCTTCTGATTCAGCAGTATTGAACTCAACCCTGTAGTTAACTTGCAGCCTTGGTTCTGGCGGATTCTGCACCCTCAATGCATCTCCAAGTAGATTACCACCATGATCATGGGTGTGCACATTAACAACCTAGGAGGCTGCAACTCAACTTCATCACCTAGATTCCCTCCAATTGGATTGACTTGGACCCTTTGATTATTCATCTTTCTCAAAGTTTTGCTCAATTCTGGATCGTATAGGGTCAATGGTTCGCCTCAACTCCGTGTACTTGGCATACACTAGAGTAGAAACCTGTAGAAATCAAAAACAAAAGTAAACATAAAATTGGGAAATAATTTACTAAAGTTAAATAATGTAGTTAAACTTAATCTAAAAGCCTTATTCCCCGACGGCGGTGCCAAAACTTAATAAGCTCAAATTACTCCTCCCTAAAGAAGTATAAGCGATCGTTACCAAGTAAAGAACCCAACTTGTAGGTTGGGGTCGATCCCACGAGGAATATGGATTAGACTTAAACTTAACTCACTATTATATCCGTTTAGTCAACTTATTTCCGAGACAAGTAAGTAAAAGGGGGGAGTGGATTTGTGAAACAAATAACTGATTGTTATTTAAGTAACTAGTGAGCAAGATTCAAAATTTGTCGTTATCAATGAGAGAGAGAAACTAGGGCGTATGTGTTCCCCATAAGCTCTTAACGCGGTAATCCTAATAATAGTAATCATTTCCTAGTGTTTTACATGAAAAGTTGGTAAGTGAGGTATCCCTAAGTGATTGGTCCTCCAAATAGGGAATTTCACCCTGCACCTTGGTTCGGCTACGTTTGTATAATTTACTAACCCTTACCTTTACCTCATATTAAACATCACATCAATGTATGACTTAGTTTTCACCCTCGCACCAATTGACATTAGACTATTAGATAGTATCACACTAAATCTCTGTTGATAATTATTTTCTTATTAACTACCTCCTTGGTCCGGCAAGTAGCAACAAGGCGAGTTCTAACGCGTGAACTCATTAAAAAGACTTCTAAGCGAAAGAATTACCAATACATGCATCAACACTATTCAAGAATTACTTAGTTATTATTCATATGTTGTTAATTGCTCATGGTTCCCAGAACCCTAGTTGTGGATTTAGTTACTCATGCTTGAAAGAACACAATTCATATTTTTTTAAAGAGAATTCATGAATTTACGTTTAGAGTAGAAGAAACTTGTAATCTCCAATTGAATTTCAAAGCAAAAATCTTATAAACCGAAATTCGGAAATCAAATTGCCAAAGTTTGCAAGTTAATTCCCAAGCAAACATCAAGAACTAAAAGTAAACAAAAGTGTCTAACCTCCAAAAACGAGGTTTACATACCCTATTTACAGAAAAACATGTCCTAAAAAAAAAGGAAACAAAATAAGGAAATAAACTTTATGGATGCGGCTTTGATCGACTACTTCGATCTACGGACCGTGGGTCGACCTACGGTCTGTAGGTCCCTTCCGTTGGTCAACACTTAGATTTTTTCTGCAAGTCCTACAACCTTCAACTCCCAGTTCTTCACTGATAGATGTGCAACACGAATCGTAGGTAGGTCCTCTTCCGTGGATCCACACTTAGGATTTTCATCAGGTACTGGAACTTTGACTCCCAGTTCATCTTCTACGGACATGCAGGACAGCCCGTAGTTCGACTACGGTCCGTAGGTTGCATCGTTGTTCCACACTTGGTCAGACTTCCCTGAAGCTCCTATCTACGCCCACCATCGACGGACTGTCATAGGACCTACGGTCCGTAGGTCCCTCGGTGGGTGGCTATTTCAACGGATTTTCAGTTGTCATCTCACTTTACCACGTCCAAGCCTATTTTTTGCAAAGATGATACAAAACACATTATTTCTAATACAAAATGGCCCTAGACACACACAACTCTTAAGTGAAATGTATTAAAAATACTGTAAACTCACGGTATATCATAAATCATCTGGGAACACTTCCATAAACTCATTTACAATGGGGACCGACTCAAGACTAGGGGTTTCAGAATCCATATCCATCACCCTAACTAGATGGTACAAGCAACCCTTAGAAATCATCTTCCTAGCTTTAAGATATGAAATATACCGACCTTTCGGCATAGAATTCCCCCCCCCCCTTCTACTCTAGGACAGGCTCATTCGGGAACTGAAACTTGACTAGATGAGTTCTACAATCAATAGAAGCATAACAAGAGTGCAACCAATCCATCCCAAGGATGACATCAAAATCTAGCATATCAAGCTCTACCAAGTCAACAAGAGTAACTCTATGGAATAAGGAGACGGGACACTTTCTATAAACCCTCTCAGCCATCACAGAATCACCAATATGATTAGAGACAGAAAAAGGATCTAATAACACATCGGGAAGCACATCAAATCTCATAACCACATATGGCGTCACAAGAGACAAGGTGGCACCGGGATTAAGTAAAGCATAAACATCTAGTAGGAAAAATTTCAACATACCGGTAACCACATCGGGAGAACCCTCTTATTCACCTCGAGTTGGAGTGCATAGAATTGGTTTTGCTTGAGAGCATTGCAACCCAAACCACTAGGAGGAGCTTGTTTGCCCTCTCTTCCCTTAGCCTTAATCATCAGACAATCCCTCATTTTATGACCACTCTTTCCACAACTGAAAAAACCATTGGTACCGGCTAGACACTTACCCTCGTGCTTCTTTCCACACCTAGCACAAGTAGGCAATAGGGATCCAATACCATTTCCTCCTTGAGTTTTTGGGTTATACACCCTTTCATTGTTATACCTTGGAGGAACATTAGAAGAACCTTGCTCGGAGAACTTTTGTTGAAACCTTGAACGACCAAGTCCACAGGACCTAGAGTATGAAAAGTTGCCATCATCTGTTCTTGCCCTCTTTGTTTCCCTAGACCTCTCCTTAATCTTTTCCTCTTCAATCTGTTGGGCATAGACCATGAGACAAGAAATATCCATGTCATGGACAAGTAAAGTCGTACGACACTCTTTCACTACCAATTCAGACACACCAGAAACGAACTTGATCATCCTTGCCCTAGAGTCAGCAACTATAGAAGGAGCATATTTTGACAATTGAGTGAACCTCAAAGTATATTCTTTCACACTCATGTTCCCTTGTCAGAGATTGATAAACTCAAGAACTTTTGCCTCCCTCATCTCAAAAGGAAAGAACCTATCAAGAAAAGCGGACTTAAACCTTTCCCATTCTAGGGACCTACATCTACCGGTCTTGCTTCATTCCATTGGTTGAACCAAATTTGAGAAACCCTTTTTTGTTGATAAGCGGCCAATTCCGCCTTTTCTACCGGAGTCACTCCTATAATAGTAAAGACCTTATTGATATCATCAATGAACTCTTGAGGATCTTCCTCAACCTTGGAACCATAGAATTCCAGATGATTTATCCTTGTGAAGTCCCTCACTCTAGATGTCACCGTACCCACACTTGGGTTCACGGGGTTCACAACTTCCCTATTGGCTTGGGCCGTCACGGCTTAAGACAACACTTGAAAAACCATCCTAAACTCCGCATTAGTAACTTGCTCGACCAAAGGGTTAACCGGATCTTGCGGAGGAGCTCCTTGATCAACATTTTCTCCCTCGGTCCTTCTAGCAAAAGCTCTTCAAATAGTCATATCATGTAGACCATCGGATAAGGATTAGGAGAAAGACCTTATAGAGTTAAACTTTATCGCACGACTTGGAGTAAAGAAAGAAGTAAAGTTTCCTAAGCATCTAATAGCCTCTCATTCATAAATGTGGCGCGCTTTACACTTATAAACAAGACTCTACTAGACGTGGTTTTGAGACATCCTAGAACCATTCTAAACTTTGTGCTATGATTACCAAGATTGTCACGACCCAGGGGTACCCCCTAGATGTAACAAGGCGTACAGGACCCCGAGAGGCCTCATACAAGCCACTTAGCATTCATAACATAAGATAATAGAAAATACGAGGTTTTTAAAACATTTGAACACAATCAAAGTCTTTATAAAATCGAAGCGGAAGTCTAATACACTTTGTCTCAAAAACCATATACTACAAAAGAATCCTTGGGACACAGCCCATACAACAATGTTCGAAACATAAAATGAAAGAACATAAGAGAAATGGTGGCCAAATGCTCGAATTCTATGAGGACTCACCAATCTTCAAGTCTTGCCTCTACTAAGATCCTAGCCACGAAGATGAGAGTCGAGATCGTCGGACCCTACATTTGTATAAGAAATGTAGGCAAGAGTATGCATTAGTACAAGCATGTACTAAATATGATAGCTTGCATAAACATAAACATAAGCATAAGAGTTAGACAACATAAGTCATATGCATAATCAACACAAGTGAATCTCATCTTAAACATACTTACGATACTTCCTTAAAGTAACCTTGTCTCAACATAACTATGCTAAATTGGATGGAAAAGTAGTTTATTCTTAGTTGTTCTTATTATCCATGGAAGGCGCGTCATCTTACCAATCCAAGATAAGTCATTATCCATGAAAGGCACGTCATCATGCCAATCCAAGCTATACATGGAAGGCATTATATTACCAATCCAAGCTACCATTAAAAGGTATCATCTCACAAATCCAAGCTACCATGAAAAGGTATCATCTTACCAATTCAAGCTACCATGAAGAGGTATTTTCTTACCAATTCAAGCAACCATGAAGAGGTATCATCTTACCAATTCAAGCTACCATGAAAAGGTATCATCTTACCAATTCAAGCTAGGTCTTATTATCATAACTCATAAATTTTTAGATTCATTTTAAGTGAGCAAGCCTTTCAACCTAGAATTATTTAGTGTGAGAAAGCCTTTTACATTCATACATAAGTAATTCATGTGAGAACTATCGCTTCAACAACAATACATCTAAATTATTAATTCATAATAGAAGCTTTACTCTAATAGCCCTACATCTCATAATCATCATATATGCCTAAATCTCAAGACAATTCTAACCATAAATCATCATATATGATTCACTCTCAAAGCAATTCTAATGTATCTCATCAATCCTATAAGAATACATCTAAACGCACAAATTCTCCTTTCATGGCATAAAACCCATTTACATAAATTTCATCCTTCTAGACATGGGTTAGGCATGGGTACATGTAAATCCATCCTAAAAACATGTAATCCTATCAATTCATGCATAAACAATCATAACCCAATCATTTGGATCAACATTCATCAATACCCACAACTTTAGAAGAAAATCCTAACTCAAATCGGGGAATTTCTACTTTCAATTGTGGAATCTTAGGGGCGCCATGGATGAAAGGATTCCATGAATGAAAAGCCATCATACCTTGATAACAAAGCCCAGAAATGCTTGAGGAATGGAGACTTGACCTTGATCCTAGCTTGAACTCTTTCTTCTTCTTCAAGTTCTAGAGAGAGATATTAGAGAGGAAGCACTAGGGATTTCTTTTGGGGTTTTGGAAATAATGACTTGAATAGGTGAGTTTTGGGGTTAAAATCACTTATATCGAGGTCCTAGGCTTGGGCAAATTGACATAGTATTAATTTAATTAAAACCGAAAATGACCTAAAAGCCCCTAACTTTCATTGAACTGCCCCATCACCATGTGAGGCTTCACGAGCCGTCAAGAGTCACACATCCCGTAGTGGTGCCCGTGGTCCCTTGACCAGTGGCTGCACTTGCCACCCTTCAACCCCCTAAATCTAACTCTTAACCACAACTCTTTCCATGGCTCATGTTGGCCTTCACGAGCCATCTAGTGGCTCGTGGGAAGGGTCTCAATTTGGAAGACTCCAAGGAGCATACTGCCTAGCATCCACTCCCCTCACCACAGCCTGTGGTCCCTACCACGAGGCGTCATGGTGGTCGTGGGAGGTGAGGCAACCTTGTTAGCTACTGCCTAAGGTCTACAGACACTACCATGACTCGGGTGCCCTTCAAGACCCGTGTGGCCTTCATGGAGGGTACCAAGGCAAAATCCTAGGTTTATAATCTCTCCCTTGGACCCTTGCTTAGGCTACTAGGTTTTGAGGTGTTACAGTCTTACAGAACTAAGCCCCACACTTAAGTCTTGGGACGTTTTGCTAGAGCCCTGCCCTAGGGCGAGCCCTGAGGTGAGTTCCAACAGAATTTTTTAAAACACTGGTTTATTGTGAATTTGGAATAAAATGTGACCTTCCGAAACTGCCCAGATGCCTCAAAAATTAACTATTCGCGTTCACGGAGGCTGGTCTGCATTCGCGGACTGGTGTTGGTTGGATGGGCTCATTCCCGTGTAATTTTGAATGTGTTCATGTTCAACTGTTGACCACATCTCGCGATCACCGGTCTATTAACGTAGTTCGCGAAGAACAAATATCTTGCGAGATTTTATTTTATGTACCTAAAACAATCACATTTCATTGGATAATTAGCCTCAATCAACATTAAAAACAAAAAAACTATAAGAAAAGAGATACAAATGAGTCTAAAATTATGTACTTAACACATGGCTTGGTTTTGGACAACGTTGTATCAGAGAGCTAAGCTGTTCGAAGCGATGTTAGAGAATTTCTAAGGAAATTCTAACACCAAATCACAAGTCTAAGGCAAACTCTAGCCTACGGCTAGGCTTAGGCCAAGAACAAGCCACTAATAACAATACAACCGAACATATATATAAAACAAGGCATGATACAACAAGTAAACAAGGTAGACATGCTCAATTTCTCAAAAACTATCGGAAAAGAAGGCTAAAGCATGCGTTCGATCCACTAAACATGATACAAGCTAGAAATCCATCTTGAAACTAGCTAAACATCATGAACTTACTAATCACTACTAGAAATTTGACCTATTGCAATGCTTATTTGACAACAATTTTACAACTGTGGCAATAGAGTATGTGTTGCCACAGTTATGACCGTAGCAATATATCCTTAGATCTAATAGAGTAATTCTTAATATAAACTGTGGCATTATCTATATAACCGCCGCTATAGATTATCTATGGCCACATACTTATTAACCGTGGCAACCTGTGAATTTTGTGTAAAAAAATAATTTCCCTCCACTAATTTCATTGACCTGCACTTTTTTTATTTTAATGAACTAATAGCTCAAAATATATTCTCAAATACCCATTTCATTTCTCCAATAACCAAAATCAAAGCGATGAGTGCGTGGTCTTTTTCTCCAATAATCAAAATCGAAGCCCTAAAATTCCAGAACTCCGGTGGCTCCTTCATCTTCGACAGCAAACTTTGAGCTCCGGTGAAGAAAATTAGTTTCTTCTCCTACAGTGGTCTTGTTCTCTGGTGTGAAGTGTTCATCTTCAGTGGTCTTCTTCTCCAAAAGTAGTCTTCTTCAAAATTAAGCTTCTGCAGATAAAGGTGTACAATTTTAAAGGTGAATTCTAAGTCCTTATTATCTCGATTTGGTTATACATGTACTATTTTCCAAAATCATAAATTCCATTTTAGGGCTTCTAAAATTCTTAAAGAATAAAAAATGGGATTTGTTGAAATGTATGTTATTTGTTCTGATTTAGGTCTGTTTGACATAATCCATTTGTAGTTTAGAGTTTGTAACTCAATTTTTTTGAAGATTTGATAACTCTGTGAAAAATCATTGTGAAGCTGGGTTTCGTTTTTATGAAACAACTGATGTTTTGTAGTTGATTTTGTCCTAGGGCTTTGAGTATTTTGATTTGGATTATGAGTTTGGTCTATCTATGTGAGCTAAAAAATTTCATTGGTCTAAAGTTTAAAGTATTTTGATTTGCATATCATTATGAATGTTGCCAAAGTATACTGATATAGCTACTATCATAGATGATACGTTAAGTTGAACAAAATATTTTTTCAATTGATGTGGAATATATATAAAACAATTGGTGAAAACTCCATTTTATTGGATTTTGGATGTTGAAACCTATTACTCATGTTTTCTCTTTTAATTGTTTATAGTATCTACGTAATGACTGTTCTAGTATATTTATTTATGTGTTGGAAAAATTTCATGTTCCTAAGCTTCCATGTTCTGGAAAACGACAATGTATGCATCTGTTTCATCACTTTATGACCATTGTGATTTCTCTAGTTTATGGCTGATGAGAAGTACATTTT
Source organism: Solanum raphanifolium (assembly GCA_036250405.1). Classification (NCBI taxonomy): domain Eukaryota; kingdom Viridiplantae; phylum Streptophyta; class Magnoliopsida; order Solanales; family Solanaceae; genus Solanum; species Solanum raphanifolium. The sequence continues at coordinate 32,186 of JAJOOE010000353.1, read as the reverse complement.
CGACATCTTTGTCCTCCAAGGTATAGAAACTTCACATTCCCTTTAAGTGGAACATTTTATTTTTGTTGCCAGAACTTTGCTAGCAGCTTGTTCTGAAAAGGCCAAGCATAATATAACTCTTTGTCTATGCAGCATACTAGTATTTCAGATCATTTCTCCTTTCCTCAACCTAGTGAGTTCACATAATACTATCGTAGTTGTTGTGAATGAATATATAGCAGATGCAGTGAAGATGTAGTGTCCCCTGTTATATCAATCTACCATTTATAATTTGATGGCATTCAAAAATTTATATCAGGAAAATAAGGCACCTCACATTTCAAATAATATATAGAATTCGGTGCTTATTTGTAAGAATATATATACTTTTGAAAAGGTAACACAACATATAATAAATAAAATCTTTTAAAAGATGATTAAAGATCAGACTCTAATTGTTAAAAATCACTCAATAGACAAGTCACTAGATTTATTCTACTGTTGCTCATTAGCTCTAGGATCTGTACTACCATGGGATACTTTCATATGTACTGTTGTTTGGTTAATAGTTTAAAGTGATCTAAAATGATCACATCAGGACATTTCTTGAAAACCAAGTTCTAAAACTGACAGGAGCAACATTACACCCAACAGAATAATGAATTACAGAAAATTATGCCCTTACATAATTTTTTTCAACCTTCAATAGAATAATGAATTACAGGAAATGTGAATAACATTTATTGATTGCTAAACTACCCAAAAAAAAGATAATTACCTCATCTTCTCTAGAAAGATTCAACTTCTTCATCAAGTACTTTTGGATGAACAAAACTAGAATATTGCCATCCCTGCAGTAGAATGCAAAATATATGAATACAATTATACAATCATGAGCTATACCTTTCAGTGAAAAGCAAAAAAAGTGCATAGATGCTTCTCAAATTCTCAAGCTAAAGGCAACTTCAATCAAATGCTAAATTTGTCCTCACAACACAGTTTATGCAATTAGGTTATTTTTTTTTTGTTTAGAATTAATCTAAATAAACTCAGACTTAAAGCATAACCAACTTGAAAGTCAGCTCAAGTGATCATGAAAAGAAACAAAGTACTCACCATAATCTGTCTTATTTTTACACAGATTTGGATAGTCATGAGTCAACAAGAGTCTTCAGAAAGAAACAAAAGAGCAAAAAATAAGACATATGCTAAACCTGGATCATTATCATTCTTGGAAAATAAAAAAACGGCGGTTATTGACAACAAATGAAATTGTTCAAGCTATAAAGTCAGAGAAAGGACATCTGCTTAAATTAATTGAACAACAACCCGTAGCACCACAATCTGAAGCTAATGGACAATCTGTAGAGGAGCAGCCTCTTGAGCAGCAACCTATAGAGGATCAAGTGTAAATGAACTCTGTCACTCCTCCAACTGGTGAACAACTTGAAGAACAAGGTAACATATAAACTTAGAAACTTATTAAATTCATCTATGAATTCTAATTTCTTATATTTTCTTATAGCTGAAATGTACAGATGCGCCACACAATTTTTGAAGATTGTGTGGTGCATCTGTACATTTCACCCTTTTTGAATGGTTGAAAATGTTTATATATTTTTCTTTTATCGATACTATGTGCCCAATTGCAACCATGGATCTTAGATTATAATTTTGGTAATGAAATATAACTTCTTCCCGTGATCTTTTTATGTGTATTTTATGTTACAAACGTATTGCAATGGCTCAATTAATAATATATGTGAAACCAATAGTATATATATGTTGGAATAGCCTAATATTAATCGTTGCAATAGCTTGATATTAATTGTTGCTAAAAATAAAGAATTGTTGCGTTACCCTGTAATAACTGAAGCAATAGACATTGAGCAACAATTATAATAGCTTAAAACTGATGCATTACCATATAATAACTGTTGCAATAGAATGAAATGGTTGTTAAAATAATCGTAGCAACAACCTACAAAGAACTGTTGCATAAGACTCTATCGCGACGGTACATAACCGTACCAATATGGTGTTACCCGTCGGCAATGGGCTGGAAATAAATGTGGCATAAAACTTTATTGCGACGGTTCGTAACCGTACCAATACAACTTTAACTGTTGGCAATTAATTAATCTAGAAACCGTCGCAATAGGGCCATCTACTGCTACAATTACAGTACTTGTCGAAAACAACCATCACAATAGATCTATTGCTACGCATCTGTTATAGCGGTAGCCTAAACCGTGGCGTTAGAGCTACAGCAACGGTAGGTAAGCCTATTGCAACGATAACTTAAATGTGTCATTAGATCATATTTCTAGTAGTGATAATACAAGCTCTATCTAAGACTAGTAAGTTGTAGCCTACCTCAAAGCCGATCACATGCGCTCCAAAAGTCTACAATTCAGAGCTTTACCCTTTCGAACCGCCTCAAATCGCTACCACTCTATCAAATAAATGATCACAATGTCAATACGGAAGTTTTGATACCCAAATCGCAATAATTAGAAATGAGCTCAAAATAAGTCAAAAACGACATTGTGACACCCGCGTGGGGAATCCTGAAATTTACTCTGTCACTTATTACCAATAAGCTGAAGGAACTTGTGCCTCGAAAATGGGCACAATCCATGCTCCAAACACAATCAAAATAGACCATGCAATCAACAAGGATTAGAATTCACCATTAAAACTTACAGAGAAGAAGGACGAGTCATACATGTTAACACGTGCAAATAATGATCCTACAATCGACCCATAAAAGTTCCACATCAACTGCTAGCAATAAAAAAAATTCCCCTAGAATTTGAGTCCCCAAAGAGAGATATATGAATAAGAACTTATGAAATATGTGCCTAAAATAGGTATATAACAACCACCTGAAGCCGCAAAACAGTAACTTTGGCCACTTAAGTGGCCCCACTAAAGCGGTAAACCCACTGCTTAAGTGGTTAGGCCCATGTTGGAGGCCTTCTAAAGTGGCACCTTGGCCGCTTAAGCAAGTACTGGGTTGCTAAAGCGGCTAGCCCTAAGCTGGAAGGCCCTGCTTAGGTGGCACCCTAGCCACTAAAGACGCTACTGCTAAATCGATGTCAGGGCCTCTTGGATTGATGCACTAGCACAGTGCACCAACAAAAATTGGTTAAGTCCCAATAGATTTTGCTCGGGTGCCCAAGAATGGGTGCCCAAGAATGGTTTGGAAACGCGTGCATGCAAACATACTATAATACCCTATCGGATTCGATATGCCAAACTCAATGGATATGTCAAAAATTTCAATGGAGGTCATCTCGACAAAAAGTGGGTCCCACATCCAAACTTCGTTTTAAGTCAAAATCCATAAGATAGCTCAAAATGTGCGTAGAAACCTTGGGGGCCCCACTAAAGGTTCTTTTGAACTAAACAAGATATTTTGGAGACAAGGAAATCCTTAGAATTGCATTCTAAGGCCGTTTAGCAAATGTTTTGACAAAACTCAACTGTTCAAGTTTTAAAAGCTCTAAAACACGAAAACGCACATAAAACCAAACAAATGACCAGGTGATCAAACTGTTAGTCCCAACAAATCATAAATGACATGGGATCACTATAAGAAATCTCTAAACGCCTAAAATAACACAATAACGATAAGTTTACCTAGAGGGTCAATACAAAAAACAATTCATATCTATTTGCTGTGGGTCATTTTGAGGGACAATATTATTTTTATTTTCTTCTAAATCCACAGTTTTTGGTTACCACAACGAGGAGAAGATATGATGAAGAGTTTAAAGATAAGGATTGGAAAGTGACTTGACATATAAAGTCTTGGAAAAAGAAAGAGAAAATAAAAATTTTAAATGAAATTAAAATTCTCTCAGTTCTTTGATAATTTCAAATCTTTGTCCTTGATGTTGACATTCCTTTTGTTTAATTTTGTTTTATCTTCTGTTGACCTTTCCTCATTTCCTTCCTTATAAGGAAAGAGTAGGTTACTATCATTAAATGTCATACTAAATGTTAGCCATGTTGTATTATCGTATTCTTTATCTTGTTTTTTTAAAAGAAGAAAAAAATGTAAAAATAAAATAATATCCCCTAATTGCAAAGAAAACTAACAAAACAAAAATAAAATAATATATTAGTAGCATATTATTCATAACTTAACAAAAGAAAATTAATAAAAAAATAAAAAGAAAATTAAATATAGTAGTAATAATATGAAGGGAAAATTGTATGAAATAGCAAACTATTAATTCAAATTAAATGATATAGCCATAGTTTATTTTAATTGTAATTCGCAGCAAACATCCTCTTTCTTTTCCATCTGATTCGATAAACAATTAGCCATTTTCGATATACAATTAGTCATTTTATACATTTCGGTATAAAGTGTGTTTGTGTTTGTATAAAGCGAGAGAAAGTGTATGTACAAATATAAATACATATATTTTCGTCTTATACACTTATAATTATACAAATACAGATCTTATTATACAAATTACAATGTATAAATGAATTTATACAAAACTGAACAATTTGTATAAAACTGGATGTTTGTAACGAATTATACAAATCAAAAGCTCCATAGCAAACATAAAATTTGCTGTGGAACGTAATTATGCAAACTATAGTTATAACATATAAATATAATTTTTATATTTGCTATATGTGAAAGTTGCTCTAATATTATCATTGTTTATTTACTACAAGTTGTACGTATCTTAAAAAGCCAAGTGGCTTCTAAAAAGACAAACACACTCACATGCATTTCCCTATATTACCATATAGGCTCACACACTAAGATTGGGACCTAAAGCGAAGTTTTAAGACACTAATAATTTTTTATTTTAAAAAAAAATAAAAAAAGATCATCATATATACTTTTATTCAAAATCTATTTTTCTAGCTTTTTTAGATGCGAAGTCATTAATTATCATTTTATAATCGATTTATTTTAGTAATTCCTTTCCAATTGATACTATAGCTAATTCATTCATTCTCTTTTGAGACGTTGTTGATCTTAGATAAGAGTTTATCAATTTAGTTTTGAAAAACTTCTTTCAACTGAAGCAACAACTACATGAATGGTTAATATTATTCTATAAGCAATATATGCATTAGGAAATAAATCAAGTCTTTTTATTTGATTGAGCATTTCCATTAGATCGTTATCTTCTATTTGTATTATTTCTCTTAACACTTTTAATTCAAAAAATAAATTTAAACCATATAATTATTATGTGTTAAAGAAAGTTTAATGTGAAGACAATGTTTTTTTTTTTAATTCTCATCCTCTAGTGATCTCAATTTTTTACCATTAAATAAGAAACCAAAATATTTTCATGTGCTTCAAACTATTCAAAACAAGAATATATATACTATGAATTAAAAATATCAATAATAATAAGTTAACAAGAAAAAATTATCAAATAAAGTTAGAATAACAAAACCTAGCAAGAATTTGATAAGTTGATATAACAATATCGAAATAGTTTTGCGTTCTTTCAATGTAATGATTGCTTGTTGCATTTCTTGAGATTTTGAAGAAGACACTCAAAAGCTATAAGAAGGATCATAAGTAGTTATTTGACACACTGACTTACTTTTATTATATTTTTACTAGTATGTGCACGTTGCGCGGTCAGTTGATAAATATAATCGTAAATAATTTATAAATATTTTAAAATTTAATTTATTATAAAACGATATTATAAAGTTTATACGAGGGAATGTAGCATTTCGCATTCTCACATGTTATAATAGTATATTTATGAAAATATATAAGCTTAGTTTATTGTCTAAATTTGACAAACATAATTTTTAGCATTATTTAATTTATCTATTTTTCACATTATTCAAAATCATAAATACACTAGCACAATCCATATTATCCTATTGTTAGAATAAGGAAGATATAAGAAAATTTAATTGTTTGATTAAAAAATAAATTGTAACTAAGAAAAGATCTACGATTAAATCAATTTCGAATAACACATTGAACGGATAATGATATAAAAGAAAAATAATCCTATAACGTTTAATTTTTATTGCAATATAAATTCATTAAGAAGATAGTAGAAAAAAAATATTGCAAATAATAGGTTATCAAAATATTAGGAAATATATTTTTTGTAATTATTGTTATCATTGGGAGGAAATAATCAATTTTAATGTTATTTTTTTCTCTAAATTCATCATCACCATAGTCCATATGTAATAATACATCATAATGCTTTTTCTTAATGTCAGTGCTAAGTAGATAACTTTGTTCAATAAAAGTATTCAACTCAAATATTTATTTAATATGATATTTAAAAATTTAAGCTTCTATCATACGTACCATATTAGATATATCTATATATTTAAGTCTTCAAAAACAATGGATATGCGAAAAAACATACAATAGCAATTTCATCAATTATGCTAAAATTGCAAGTGGTATTTTCTGATGTATAATGTTAAAGAAGATAGTTTTTTTTATGAATTCAATATATTAATCAACTACGCTAATGCCATTCCTTCAAATATAAATACTATCTTATACAATAAAAAAATACTTATATTTCAACCTTTAAATAATATAAAATTTGAGCTATTCTTTGTGATCGTATTTTTTTCTAGCGAAAATAAAAAAGCAAGTGAAACTTGACTTATATACAAAAGTTGTTTATCTACGCAATAATCATGTCAAAGTCTTGCGTGAAGGATTGATATTACTATATACCAATATAATAAAATATCATAATCTACCAATGCAAACAATGTATACAAAGACATGATTCACACACATAATAAATTTAATTAGTATCATTTCATTTGAATATCATATGCATTTAATATTATTTCAAATGATGTATAAAGTTAAATACAAATGAAAAAAAACTATATTTTCTATAGGCATAATACATAAACATGACCCTTAACTTGGTGCCATCTAGTAACTATGACCTTTAACTTTGGATGTGCACAAGTAGACACTTAAACTTGTATAAAATTGAACAAATAGACACACTCGTCCTACATAGCACCCTATATAGCAAATTGTAAGTCCTACGTGGCATCCTACATGTATTATGCCATGTAGGACGTGTGTCTACTTGTTCAATTTTATACAAGTTTAAGTGTCTACTTGTGCACACTCAAAGTTAGAGGGTATAGTTGTCCGCTGAAATCAAGTTAAGGATCATGTTTATGTATTATGCTTTTTCTATAGATATTTTTTTTCCAGTAAGTTAGAGCGCAAGGATAACAGCATTCCCCATTTAATGTAGCATTCAATCATAAGCAGAAAAAAAACAAAAGAAAGAAATAACTATGAATTTAATATAACAATCGATACTATTTTGTCGTAGGAGTCAAAATTTCTCAAGTCAATGATTAATATTCTTCCTATAGGTCAAAATAAATTAAAGTTACTCAACGATTATCATCGCTATATATATAATGGAAATTAAGAATGTATCGTTAAAGTTTTTATTTTGTATATATAAAAAATTATACACATAGACTTGTAGTTGCTTAGTCTTCACCTTCATAAACTTTAATAAATTAACTTATGTCACATTTTTGTCCTATCTAGTACTCCCTCCGTCTCATTTTATATGTCACATTTTTACTTTGCACTTGCATTAAGAAATGATGTAATTTTACTCTTCTACCCTTATTTAACTTTTTTGGAACTCAAGTTTTCAATCAATGGATATGAATTAATTTATTTTGATTAATTAATTTAACCAATGAACATGAATCATTTACTTAGCTTTTCTAAGTTGGTCAAATATATTTTTTCAAAGCTAATAATTCACAAGGGTAAAAAAGGAACAATATGATAATTTATGCATTAATTTTATGAAATGACAAGTATTATGAACCAACTATTTATAGAAAGAGATGACATATAAAATGAGACGGAGGGAGTATTACTCTTATTCTGTTTTTTATTTCTCATTTAGCTCGTGCTAAGGTTGAAATTACGCACAAAAAGAAAAGATATAAATTAATAAAGTGAGCAAACTATCTAAATTTCAAATATATGAAATATTACACATACCTCACCATTAGTGTAAGTAGATTTGGGATTGCTAGTTTACTCGAAGAATCCTCCAAACACTCAAATCTCACCTTTTGTATTCTTCACATAAACAAAAAAAAAAAGATATAAAATTTAGCACTTGAATTCAAAATTTTAAGGGAAATAGGTTTGAAATATATCCGAACTTTGACCAATATTGTTGTAACAATGCCAAACATTGGAAAGGACCTTCTACCCCCCTTACTATTTAATAGTATATTTCAAAGGTATATATGTGCCCACGTGGACATCATAAATATTGCATAATTATAAATAGTAATGTGTCCACGTGGGCACATATATACCTTTAAAGTACACTATTAAATAGTGTAGTGTCACGACCCAGACCGTAGTGATTGACACCCACACAAACCCTCCGGTGGGAGAACCATTACTACAACCCAAACAAACAAATTTTATGAAAACTAAGGCATTTAAAGATACAGGAGCAGGTTTAAATGACTATAAGAATGGAGTCCCCATAAACTCCAAGGTTTTAACAAACAACAAACCAAACTAATGCGGAAAAATAGCCCCTAGAACCTGAAAGTCAATGTACCAAAACTCTACTAACGACAAGTCTAAGAACAAGGGGTACAACGCCGAAACTAAACAAACACCTTAAACAAATAGTCTGAGTCCGAAAAGAGTGGACTTAAACAAGAAAGATCCATGGCAGCCTGAAAGAACTGGCTCACCCTTGAATCCGATCACGCTCAACAATCACCTAGTTGAGGTCTATCAATAGCCGCCCGAAGATGCCCTATACTTAACAAAGAACAAGCAAGTGCAGTATTAGGACACACCACAGTGTACTGGTAGGATCACGCGGCTATCCCAATAAATGAAACGCATGCAAGTGACCACAATCATTATAAAACAGGCATATACCGCGAACATAAACAATATTAGTCAACTATTACGAACAACGAACAGTTTCACGATTCTCACATATCACAGTTATATCAATTTAGTGCAACATAACGTCTTCCAATACCAATCATCATTAGATATGAACAAGAGGAAGAGAGAGGAGGAGATTGCGACAGCAAAGGAGGTAGAGAACAAGAGGTATGCAGCACTTCAGTCCCAACTAACTTTTCTTTTTGAATCAGGAAATATTCTTCCTCCATGTTCGGCCAACAGTGATGGATCTGATCATGAGGGTGATGAGAATGATAAGTCTGATAAGGAGAGTGAGGGTGATGATAATGCTAAGTCTGATAAGAAGGGTGAGGGTGAGGGTGAGGGTGATGAGGAGTAGTTGTATCTATTTGACATTTTAGACTTCTATATTTTTGGAATTGTTTAATTTGATCATATTTTAGTTTATTTTGAAATAGTTTAATGTATATGTAGAAAATATTGTGTTGTTTTGGTTGGATGAAGTTTATTTGGCTTTGGGTTGTTTTGGTATAAATATACAGGTAGGCAACTAAAATTGCAACAATTTGTTGCCTATTTTGTAGCAGAAAACCGACCTCCAGAAGTCAGAATTTCAAAAGTAAAAAATAAAAATACCGACCTCCGAAGGTCAGAACTCCAAAACTAAAAAATAAAAATACCAACCTCCGGAGGTCAGAATTTTAAAAATACAAAAATAAAAATATCGACCTACGGAGGTCAGAATTTCAAAAATACAAAAATAAAAATATCGACCTACGGAGGTCAAAATTTCAAAAACACAAAAGTAAAAATACCAAACTCCGGAGGTCAGAATTTCAACATTACAAAAATAAAAATATCGACCTCCGGAGGTCAGAATCTCAGAAATAAAAAAATAAGAATACTGACCTCCGGAGGTCAGAATCTCAAAAATGAAAAATAAAAATACCGACCTCCAGAGGTCGGAATTTAAAAATTAAGAAGACACAAATAATACCGACATCCGAATGTCGGTATTCCAAAATATGAGAAATAAATATTCTGACCTCAGGAAGTTGGAAATAATAAATAAATAAATAAAAATATAAAACCGACCTCAGGAAATCGAAAAATAAAATAATGAATTTTCTGACATAAAATAAAAACTGACCTCGAGAGGTCAGTAAATATTGACCTCCAGAGGTCGGTATTGAATAGCGACTAAACTTTTTCTGACCTAAGCTGGGATGTGGGTTTTAGGTCGATATTTCAGGGAATACCGACCTCCGGAGGTTGGTATTTGTAGGTCGGTATTCACTGGTTTTTTAGTAGTACGAAGATATACAATATTAGTCAACTATTACGAACAACGAACAGTTTCACGATTCTCACATATCACAGTTATATCAATTTAGTGCAACATACCGTCTTCCAATACCAATCATCATTAGATATGAACAAAATCATCCCAAGTAGATACACAACACAATTCAATGGTCCTCTCACGAAACTCAATTCAATGGTCCTCTCATGGAACCCACACCCAAACTATTAGTGCACCGGTTCGTGGTACCCGATCCAATGTTTATGCTGGAACGTGGCAATTGATCCCATAAATATACCAAAACATGGCAACCGGTCCCATATTTATGCCAGAACGTGGCAACCGATTCAAGTTAGGGTGTCGGAACGTAACACCCGATCCATTCAACAAACCACAATCACAATCACAATGTATATTCTCACAATCATACAACAATAAGTGATTCATGGCGTACAGTTATTCAATTGTCCTCATTTACGATTAGGGTGATCAATAATGCAACATTTGCATACATACATGCATTATAATGAGCAATTACAAACATATATCACACCAACATGAAATCACAACCATCACCTACCTCGAATCCAAGCTTGAACCCCCTAAGGCACTTGAATCTTCCCTTTCCGAATTCTTTCCGCTTGTTCGTGGCCTAAAAACATACAATTAACACAAGGATCAATAAACGAGGCCTAATTACCTAGATTATAATCAACATTATCAACCCTATGCTAACCCAAGATCCCAATACCCAAATTAGGCCTTTTTTCACCAGCAACTTCATATCAAAACCTTTCCCCAATGATAATTACCCAAGAAACTACGTTCTACGGATCGAAAAAAGATTTCGGGGAGTTAAAACCTTACCTTTAGCCTCAAGAATGGTGAAAAAGGGTCAAGAACTCGTTTGGGGTCGTTCCTTAGCTCTCAAAGTCAAAAAGTGTAGAATAAAGACGTTTTTGGGGTTTAATTTCTGACTTAAGTCGCATCAGACCTGCCACAGCGGTCCTCACCCCACTACAGCTTCCCCGCCCTGGCGGAAGAAATCCCGCCCCAGCGGCTTGCACGGAACCAGTGAGCTATTTTAATAATTCCAAGACCCCCATTTAACGACACACCTTTAACCAACGACGCTCAAAAAATAATGCTCACGCAAAGATCGATTTCGGGAGTTCTACTCACCAGAATTCAATTCCGTAAAGTCGTACAAATTCCTTAATGACTTATCGAACCACTCATGTAATCAAAATCATAAATAAGCCAACCGATTGTTACCAGATTTCCCTACACCTTAACGACTCTGATTTCATCCAAATCTAGACTAGGTTGAGAAATTCTAAGTTACTACTCAAAAGTTTTCTGTCCCCAATTCTTTCTCCATTGGCTTTTCCCTAAAGACAAAATCAGGTCGTTACAATAGATACCAATTTATCCATCACTCGTCCCCGAGTGATCAACTAGGAGAAAGGGGCTAAAGCAAGAATAAAGTGGTATCTGAATCATCGAATAGCTGGGGATACCTGTCCCACATACTTTTTCAGTCGACTCTGGGCTGCTAGAAGCTTAGATTGGATACTTCTCACCTTCCCGAACATATTTCACCAAATCAACTCTCAAAGGTTTCACATCTTCAACCTCAAACCAACACATTGAACACCTACACATCCTCCCATACAATGCTTCAATGAAGTCATCTTAATACTCGAGTGATAAATATTGTTATATGTAAACTTAACTACAACAGAAGCCATTCCCAACAACCACCAAAGTTGATCGTACACACGTCTACAACATGTTATCAAGGACCTTGACACAAACATCCGGACAAATCCTTTAGCACTTCAGCATGATAAAATCCTAAATTAAAACTCGACACAATTAGAGGTGGACCTGAACCAACCCACACACGCTCATAATACCCAGACAATCATAGTTCTTATCAAACATCTCCATCTCACAACATAAATTTCCAAAAGCTTGAGTTATAACAAATTGATCTTTAGAAATCAGATACTCATCGAGTGATATGTCCCAGCATGCAACCCCTCCAACAACACTATCGAAATGCTAGATTTAGTAATGGTAGATTACCTCTTAAGAATAGTAGAATTGGACCCAATGATCCTCACATTCAACCACACATAGTCGATACATGACCTCGATGACTAGAGGAATATTAAGATTGTCGGACAACCACAATTACGCGTGGTAGCTCTTCTATAAATTCTGATAAGCAAGGTGGTGTAGAACCACTAAAGTACTTTAACAACTCCAATAAAACACCAATTATGTCATTCAAAAAAAACCAAATCTTCACAATCTTCCCACTCAACCAAGAGAACATCGTAGGATTTGGTACCCCTGATCTACCCACAAAAGTGAAAACACACGAGAGCATAGCTAGTGCATCATACTCACAATACTAACAACCATCATAACACTCCGACTATTTACCTTATTATAACCCAACACTTTCTAGATGAGACCTTTCTTAGGTACTTAACAATCAATAGTAATAGACTTTACAACTCAACCCAGGTGTAAGTCCTTTCAAATGCTCAATATCGGGTACAATTGATCATTCCTCACCTTAACAATTCATATCTTGACAAAATACATCACCACGAATGTAGACTCACAATGAAAAATCTGAATTGTAATTTTCACCATATAACGCAATCCCTTTCTCTATCAACCTTAGCTTGTACCTTGAAGATTTTTATGAATTCATTGATCTTCGCTTATCATTGATCGCCTGTCCATCGATCTTACAATACCTTTCGCTAACAATCCAATCGTACTCATTACTAAACTCAAAAACAAAAACAAGCACTTATCATCAGGCTCAAGCTAATGTCTGCACAATCCCTTCTCAAGTCTTTTTCAATAGTTTTAACCCATCTGATGGACTTGTGATACTATTACCATAGCCATAGCAAAATGTATGAAATCAAGCATCTCTGAACCCAATTATCTACCCCTCTGAAGATATCTCTTTAGCCTTCAGAATCAAATAAAATATTCTTCTTCTCGGCTCTCTCTAAAGGTTGTACTACATCCTGATGAGTCCACAATTTGGACTCATTTAGGGCTTTATTTGAATAGATTTAGTATCCTCAAATACATATTTTGTACCAATAACTAATGTAAATCCTTGAATTTCAGGTATTTGGATTGATGAACAAAGCATGGACACTATTGAGCAAAAAAGAACAAGGCAGCTGAAAGAACGAAGGAAAGAAGGACTAAGGATCGCCTAACCCATTAGGCGAGTTGCCGAACGGCCAAGGTCTCACCTAATGTTCCAGAGTGCCAAGCCCTGAAGGATAAAATCTAGTCGGTGAGAGAAAGGAGCAGTCAGCGAGTCGCTGAACGGTTCCGCGATGCAGTGCCATATCGCCCAAAGTTACAGAACTTAAAGATGTTGAAGGCAAAAGCAAAACGGTGATGAAAATGACCAAAGGGCGGATCGCCGATTGGATCGGCGATCCCGACTAATTGCATCGACTGAACCTCCGCAGCACACTTTTTGACAACTATAAATACTTGTTTAAATTTCTAGCTCAGAATCTGATCTTTTGTTGAAACATAATATTTTTCAGTTTTTGAAGTTGAGAGCTTAGAACTGAATAGAGAGACAATATTTCTTTAGCTTTGAAGATTTGAAGATTTCCATTTCTAAGAAATTTGAAGTGGGTATTGAATATTCTTCATCTTATACCTTTGTAAAGACAATATCAATCGTACCCAGTTGATGGAAACACAACTTGGTAACATCTTTTACCTTTTTACTATGTCAAGCTAAAACCCCAATTCTTGGGTGTGATTATGAGTTAATTTAACTGCTGGGTATTGTTAATTGATAGTTTATTTGTTGTTTAAAAGTGATTCCCTTCAGTAATTGTGGTTGAATTTAATAGGTTGTAGTTGCAAATGCAATCTTAACTTCGTGTTTTTGGCTTGCTCGAGAGAGATGTTTTATAACCAAAATTACTGAATCGATGGTCTGTGGGTATTGGGTTGTCATTGGTTCAGCTCGAGAGAGTGAATCCTAAACCCTTTTCCACACATTCAGCACAAGAGAGTGAATAGACTAAAGCGAAGGATGTGCTTTATTGCTGCTTATTAGTGTTCGAGAGAAACCAATTTGATTCGGGGTAAATTGTTCGAGAGAAAGTTTACCCCCACTAAAATCTAGCTTATTCACCGATTTGCAGCTGTTTACTATTAATTACTATTACCCGGTTGTTTACCTTAGCCCATAATCCAATCACATCCCAAGAATCTCATCTCCATATTCGTATTTTCGTGTTGTTTGCTGTTTTAACTGATACTACAAACAAACCCTCTTGATATTTGACACTTGTGTCACATATAATCTAAACCATGCTTTTATTCGTAAATGTTTTTAGCTATGATTGACTAGAGCATATTCTTACTTGCCTATTGATTCTTAATTACGAACCACTCCCTTGGGATTCGACCCCAACTCACTTAGTTGGGTTATATTACTACTCACGATCGTTGGCACTTAGTATTGGATGAAGTGTCCTGATACGTGAAATCAAAAATGGCGCCGCTGCCGGGGAGTGCTGTTATTTGAGAATTTTTAGTTAAGTTGAATTTTTGTTCTTGTTAGTTATAGTTCAACTTAATTAATTTTTAGTTTTGATTTGTGTGTTACTGTTTTGAGCTGAGACTTAGAGCATATTTAGTATCAACAATAACCTAATGGATCACCCTCCTTCGAGATTGATGATGTTTAGGGACAACATCCTAAATTTCAAACAATTGGACTGTGAGTCCATGTATGAGTTGTGGCAAAGGTTTAAAATCCAACTGCAGCAATGCCCAACTCATGAGATTCCAGTTAAACTACTTCTGAAATGTTTCTACCGGGGTCTTAGCCCCGAAAATAGAATAATGGTTGACCAACTCTCTTCGGGCTGCTTAATGCGACACTCCTACGAGACCGCAACCAAACTCCTTGATTATGTGACCGACACCAACAAGGAGACTGAGAAGGACCAGCACTTGGTCACATTGTTAAGTCAGCTGGATGCCTTGGCCTAAAAGGTCAAGGACTTAGAGGTACTGTCCAAAAAGACAGATAGGTACATCCCCCTCACGAGCATCGGAAGATGAAGAAGCAAGCGGGCGGGATAATTAAAGAGGTCCTCTTACTCATTCTACACAAAGTCGAAGGACTCGACAGAGTGGTGGAGGAGATGAGAGAAAATATCTTGATGTTGAACCAAATGACGACCTTGCATTCCACGCTCATTCAGCTACTAGGGTCCCAAATGGACTAAGTGATGAATGACCTCTACCTAGAACCAAAAGGGGGGTTTCCTTACAAAATGAGGAAAACCTCACTAATGGAAGTTAAGTGTGGACTTGTGTCGTGCCATGAATTTAACTAAGGCGCTGCTTGGAAGGCAACGCAAGATCCCTTATCGCTTTATTTTTGCTTTAAGAACTAATGGTGTGTTGTTTGTGTAGGTCGAAGTGGGAAAGTTGTTGAAAAGTGTAGGCTGGCGAGCAAAAGGTCCAGTCGACGCATCGCCAAAGAGGTTGGCGACCCCGACCTAGACCGTCGTTGGACTCAAGACAATTTTACATTAGATTCTGTAAAACTTGGTGAGCCCAGGAAAATATTGGCGAATCGCCGACCAGGTTGGCGATCCTGATCTAATCCGTCGTTTGGACCCCCACATCAAATGAGGGTCCTGTAAAACTCGGCGAGGTAAGTGACCGCTCGGCGTTTCACCGAGTGGGTTGGCGAGCACGACTAATCTCACCGAATGGGCGAGAACTGGACGGTTTTTAAAAGGCCAAAGGTTTAAACTTTCAAACTCTTCACTTTCCCTCATTTTTAATCCTCCCAAACTCTCACCTATTTAGTATTTTCAGTATTTTTGCATTCTATAAGTATTTTAGTTGTTGATTTCTGCTCGGGATTGGGAATACTTTGCCACCTAACATTTCAATATCAATTTAATCGGCATAAGAGGTTGGTTTTCCGAACCCCGAGTTTATTTTTATCGAAGTTGTACTCATTTGCAACAATATTATCTTGTTGTTGTGTTCTGGGGCCTCTCTGATAGGATTAGAATGTTTGAATGCCTATTTTAATTTGATAATATTTCCCGTATTGTTTTGATTGTTGAAATCTCATATTCTTGTGCTTTGAAATGATTGAAATTTTTTGGGGTGGTGCCTGCATGCTGTTTAGTTTGGCTGGGTGAAGTCTGAGTAGCCCGTATTTGTGCCAAACGATGTAATTTACCCAATGATAGAGCGTGTGACGTCCTTCTTAAGGGCAAAAGTCATCAATTGGCCAAATTTGGCAAAACCGGGAGAAGCTTGAGTATCCCGGGATGATGGGTGTTATGGGTCTTGCTTTAATTTAACTAGTGCATGCTTTGATTTTGTTTTCAGGGGTTGCGTTGTTGAATTCGAGAAGTTGGGTTGAAAGTAGGCACGTTGGGTTGTTTGGCGAGATGGATCGAGCTCGCCGAACCACTTGGTGGTTTGCCGAAGGTCCTCATCTCGCCTTTAATTTCATGCTTTATTTGATGTTGGGTTCTGTAAATTTCAACGAGAAGGCTAAGGTCACCGAAGGCACTCGGCGACTCACCGAAAGTCTTCTTAATTGCCTTTTGTCTGCACCCCTGAGCCCTTTTTGCACTTTAACTTTCGGCGGGCTAACCCTTGCTCACCGAAAGCTGTCAGCAAATATCCAAAAGGCCCTTCCTATCGCCGACATGCTAGCATTTTAGAGCAAATCCTTTAGGCAAGCCCGATCTAGCTCGCCAAAGTGATTCGGCGACTCGCCAACTGGTTCGGCGAGTCTGTCTGCAACTATTTTTCTGTGCTTTTATTTGAAGGTCTTCTAACTTTTTCCTGATATTTTGCAAATATGGTAAAGACCAATATTGTCATGCCACCCCGGAAAAAAGCACGGGATATCACAATAAATGAAGGGGTGTCAAATCCTCCCAAGAAGGGAAGACAAGAACCTCCACCTGGAGATAAAGGCAAGGGCAAAAGGCCTATTTCTGATAGGGAGACTACTCCCCGAGGCCCCTATATTCCTTCATGGGTCCGGGGATTCTATGCAGTTGTGCAGGACTTTTTGGCGGATACACCCTTGGCATTTCCTAGTGGGTCTGGTACTGCTGTTTCTTCTGTGGTGACTTCGGGTGCTGAGACCCAAGACGAGAGTGATGCACCGGGCACTGATGCCCAGACAGATGGAGTGACTATGTAGACAGGACCCCTCTTTACCTCCCTCTCTGTCTTACTTTATTTCACTTTTGGATATTTTTGTTTGCATTTAAGTACAAATGTTTTATTTGGGGTGGGGTGAGGCCTATCTTTTGTGATTTCGTGACTCTCTGGTTTTGTTTATATATTGGGTTTTGAGCTGAAATTGTGTTTTATACACTGCATCTTTTGGATGTTTGAGCTTGTGGCTCCATGTTTTTAATTGTAAATTTTTTTTACCCTTCCGGAAAAAAAATTGCCACCTCTTATTTGTGTTTGAATGTGGCTATTCTTTTGCCAATTTGAATATCGGTTTTAATCAATATCGATGACTTGAATAGTGCTCTCAATCGAACAAACATGAATGTGCGGCTACGATGAGGACAAATGAAGTTGCATAGGCAATATGTGAACTTTTTGCATCTCGTTATGACTAGCCAAGTATCAAATTGAGTCTCTTGTGATGAGCATTGCCCACTAGCGAAAGTGTGGAGTCTTGTTTGTCATTGGTGTCAATGCCTTGTGTGATGAGCTTACCGTGAACCATGTGTGATGACACCTAGAATTTTCCCCGTTGGTCCGATTGAATAAGTGATGTGAACTCTTGAGATGATCTTAGGCGACTTTAAAGAGTGTGAACCAATTTGACATTTTACCTCTTTTTGTGGCCTACCTTGTGAGTGTGTGAACCCCGCTTGAGCACCCTTTGAGCCTTAACCTTTTCTTGGAAGAAACTTGATGAAAACATAACCTTTCTTGATCTAATACCCATAATCCTCATGATTTGTGGTTTGTTTGAATAGCCAACTTAGGCCAAAAGCCTAAGTTGGGGGTGTGGTAAAAAGAGAAGACAAATCAAGAAGTGCAAGAAAGTCCCCTTTGACCCATGGTTTTGAGAAAAAATGGAACCCCTCCATATAAAAAAAAGAGCGAGAAAAAGAAAGAAAGAATGAAAAAGAAAAAGAAATAAAAAGTTGCGGAATAAAGTTGTGAAAATGCAAAAAGAAATAGGGTTTCCAACAATCCATGGAAGGTGAATAATGGGATGACTTGTGAGCACAAATGAAAAATGATGAAGAAAAAGAAAGGAAGTGTTGTTCACACCACATTTCATGAGGACTATAGCCATTGAGCCTAAATGACCACACATTTGCACTCAGCCCCGTTACAAGCCTTGAAAAGACCTTTTTGATCTTGAGTGAGCTGATGCAAGTGTTGATTGGAAAATACGGGCAAATCTATGGGTGAAATCATTCATTGTGTTCATCTTTGTGAGTGAGAGCGTTGCATTTGATTCCGGAACTTTAAATTGTTGAACCATTGTGTGTGAATATGGAATCATTCTTTGTGTGAGGGCATTTAAGTACCTTTGTTGAGCTTGAAATTGCATTTGAAGCAAGTATTGTGAGCTTGAGATTCTTTGATATTGGTGAGTCACAACTTGACTCTTTGAGTGCACAATTGATCTTTGCATGAGTAAGTTGAGTCTTTTTGTATACATTCATGATTGAATCTTGTGTAGCACTGTTTGAGACATCATTTTTGAACTGTTGAACTTGAGTTTTACTTGAGGACAAGAAAAAGTTTAAGTTAGGGGTGTTGATGATCCAACGATTTGGACTCATTTAGGGCTTTACTTGAATAGATTTATGTCCTCAAATGCATATTTTGTACCAATAACTGATGTAAATCCTTGAATTTCAGGTATTTGGATTGAGGAACAAAGCATGGACACTATTGAGCAAAAAGAAACAAGGCAGCTGAAAGAACGAAGGAAAGAAGGCCTGAGGATCGCTTAACCTATTAGGCGAGTCGCCGAACTGCCAGGGTCTCGCCTAATGTTCCAGAGTGCCAAGCCCTAAAGGAGAAAATCTAGTCGGCGAGAGACATGAGCACTCGGCGAGTCGCTGAACGGTTTCGCGATGCAGTGCCATATCGCCCAAAGTTATAGAACCTGAAGATACAGAAGGCAAAAGCAAAATGGCGATGAAAATAACCAAAGGGCGGATCACCGATCCCGACTAACTGCGACGACTGAACCTCCACAGCACACTTTTTGACAACTATAAATACTTGTTTAAATTTCTAGCTTAGAATCTGATCTTATGTTGAAACATAATATTTTTCAGTTTTTGAAGTTGAGAGCTTAGAACTGAATAGAGAGACAATATTTCTTTAGCTTTGAAGATTTGAAGATTTCCATTTCTAAGAAATTTGAAGTGGGTGTTGAAGATTCTTCATCTTAGACCTTTGTAAAGATAATATCAATCGTACCCAGTTGATGGAAACACAACTTGGTAACGATTTTTACCTTTTTACTATTTCTAGCTAAAACCCCAATTCTTAGGGTGTGATTATGGGTTGATTTAACTGCTAGGTATTGTTAATTGATAGTTTATTTGCTGTTTAAAAGTGATTTCATTCAGTAATTGTGGTTAAATTTAATGGGTTGTAGTTGCAAATACAATCTTAACTTCGTGTTTTTGGCTTGTTCGAGAGAGAGGTTTTATAACCAAAATTACTGAATCGATGGTCTGTGGGTATTGGGTTGTCATAGGTTTAGCTCGAGAGAGTGAATCCTAAACCCTTTTCCACACATTCAGCTCGAGAGAGTGAATGAACTAAAGCAAAGGTTGTGCTTCATTGCTTATTGGTGTTCGAGAGAAACCAATTTGATTCGGGGTAAATTGTTCGAGAGAAAGTTTACCCCCACTAAAGTGTAGCTTATTCACGGATTTGCAGTTGTTTACTAGTAATTACAATTACCTGGGTGTTTACCTTAGCCCATAATCCAATTACATCCCAAGAATCTCGTCTCCATATTTGTATTTTTGTGTTGTTTGCTGTTTTAGTTGATAATAGAAACAAACCCTCTTGATATTTGACACTTGTATCACCTATAATTTAAACCATGCTTTTATTTGTAAATGTTTTCAGCTATGATTGACTAGAGCATATTCTTACTTGCCTATTGATTCTCAATTACGAACCACTCCCTTAGGACTCGACCCCAACTCACTTAGTTGGGTTATATTACTACTCACGATCGTTGGCACTTAGTATTGGATGAAGTGTCCTGATAAGTGTAATCACATCCCACAATGTTTCTTTGTTATGACCCTAGTCTTGTAAATTATATTCGAGTGGTATTCCATGATGAGTCCACAAATTGGACTCATTTAGGGATATATTTTAATAGAAATTGTGTCCTCAAATGCTTATTTTATCTCAATATTTGATGAAAACCCTTAAGTTTCAAGTATTTGAAGTTTGAAGAAAAGCATGGACACTACGTCGCAAAAAGGAATGAAAAGGCTGAAAAGAACGAAGAAATGAAGGCCTGAGGATCGCCGAGTCCACTTGGCGAGTCGTCGAAGGGTCTTACTTCGCGTTTTGTTCTAGTGTGCTAACCCTTGAAAGAAAGGATCAAGTCGGCGGAAAAAGGGAGCAGTCGGCGCATCATCAAGAAGTTCCGCGAAGCAGTACCATGTCGCCCAATGACCCAGAGCACGACAATGTTGAAGGCTGGTGCAAGACGGTGATGAACTACACCAAAGGGCAAATCGCCGAGTTGATTGGCGATTCCGACTAACGACGGCGAATGATCCGCTGCAGCACAAATCTGTGAAAACTATAAATACTAGTTAGAGTTGTAGTTTTAGGTGTCAAACAATTATTATAATTTTCATATAAAATAGTACTTTTTGATATTTTTGCTCTAAGTTTGAGAGGGTTTTGAAGACTTGAATATCCAAAGGGTTTCATCTTCAAGATTTGGATATGGGTCTCTTGGATTCTTCAATTTTGGCATGTATCAAGACTTAAATCTTCATACCCAGTTGAATGCGAGCTCAATTTGGTATAAATTTCTATCTCTTATACATGTGTAGCTAAAAACCTCAATTCTTGGGGTGGGATTTAGCGAATATGAGTTAAGATAATTGTTGGGTCTTGCTTGCTGATAGTTTAATCGTAGTTTGATTGTGATTTCGTTTAGTAGTTGTGGATGAATTTAATGAATTTGTAGTTGAAAATACAAGTTTATTTATGTGTTTTCGGCTTACTCGAGAGAGAGGTCGTAAAACTAAAACTACTAAATTGATGGCCGGTGGGAGTGGGTCGATATGAGGTTCAGCTCCAGAGAGTGAATCATAGTCTCATTCTCACACACTCAGCTCGAGAGAGAGAGAGTGGGCTAAGATGGAGGCTGTTCTTCATGCGGCAAGAGGGTGTTCGAGAGAAACCCACTTGAAACGGGGTAAGTTGCTCGAGAGAGAGAGCTTATCCCCCTTAAAGTCTAGCCTAGTCACAATTATTCTATGAGTTCTCTATCAAAAGCATGTACCCAATAATCTCGTTTATTCCGTATTCCTATCACATCCCAAGAATCCCGTCTCCTTGATTAGTACTTTTTGTATTTTTGTTGTTTTTGCTTACCTGTGATAAAAGCCCCATTGTTAATTGACGCTTGCATAACCCCCTTTGATTTATAATGTTTTTAATCGATAATATCTTTAACTATGACTAATTAGAACTTAGTTTTATTTTTCTATTAATTATCAAAACCACTCATGTGGGAACGATCCCAACCCTTGGTTGGGTTACTAAACTATTGTACGATCGTAGACACTTGCATTGGAAGTTGTGTCTTGATTACGCAATCATCATTCCACCATCTCTTAAAATTTTCCATACAACCACGTTACTCACCAAATATTAGAAAACCACAACCTTAGGTACTCGCAAGTCGTAATTACTATACAAAAAATCGCTTAACTAACAATTTATTATATAGTTCCATCCCGTCACAATCCATCACGAACTCTTATTACCATTATGCTCAATTAGCCTTGACTATCACTACGAAACCAACCTTTCTTCAACACGACACCTCAAACTCAGGTATACTCATCAAATTTAGAGGACTAACCCAATTTATACGCACTTTCTTACTAAAATCTTCAATTTCTTCACCCAAGTATACTCAATGGAACTTTCTTTATCCATAAGCTTGTCATTCCGGTATTAATCCACTCCCTTATGGATTAAGATAAAATCATCAGTCCTCATACTACCCTCCTTCCTCTTAACAAACAAGACATGAGCATCCCACTTGGAAACACTAGGACGGATGAACCCTTTATCAAGAAGTTCTTGGATTTGAGCCTTAAGCTCTCTTAATTCTGCTGGAGCCATACGATACGGAAGGATGGAAATGGAGCGAGTGTCAGTTTCCAAGTCAATGCAGAAATTTATATCTCTATATGGAGGCATACCAGGCAAATCCGTAGGAAACACTTCCTTAAAACTCAGACACCACATGAATAGACTCAATAGAGGGAGACTCAACCTCAACATCCCAAACATGAGCCAAATAATTCAAACAACCCTGCTCTATCAATTTCCTAGCCCGAAAAGAGGATATGATCTTAGCTAGCTTAAGCTTGTACACCCCTTCCCACTCTAATCTTTCCATACCCTATTAGGGATCTTTAGAGTTACCGACTTAGCATTACAATTAAGCCTGGTATAATAGGGGGACAACCAAGTCATGCCTAAGATTATATCAAGTCAGTCATATCCAGCATAACCAAATCAACCCAAGTCTGAAAATCCATAAACACAATAGGACAAACACGATATACAAGGATGACTATGACTGACTCTTCAACTGGGGTAGAAACATGGATGAGGGCATCAAGTATATCACAAACCACATCAAATCCCAAGGCAATTGAACTGACACGTACGAATAAGTAGAACCCATATCACACAAAACAATAGCCATCCGGGCATAGACAAGAGTAGCACTAGTGACCACTGCATCACACCTCAAACTCGGTTTTACCCTAAAAAGCATATAACTGAGCCCTGTCATCTTGACAGGCAACCTCCTCACTTGGTTTCACTACTCCTCTACCAGCATTGCCATTTCCTCGGCCTCCATGGTCTCACTGATTTCCTCCTCATATGCCTAGGTTCTCCACAATTCAACATATTTTACAACTTATATTTGATTGTTGAACAATGAATTAGATCACGGGGGTTAGTTCGGGTACGATTCGAGGTCCATAATTGTGACCAAGGGAAAATAGGGGAGACAGGGCTGAGATTCTGTCTTGCCCTGTCCTGCTCTAACGGGAGAAATCCCGGACTAGCGGTCTCGCCTTGGCGGGAAAATCCCTCCCCAGCGGCCATAACGGAAACAGAATCCCTGCCAATAATTTTTCTGGGGTTCTTTTCTTTCCCAATTTCCCCCAAAGGTTCCCAGCTATAACACATGCATTTTTAGAGTACTCAATCCCCTTAGCTAGGATAATCGTTGCCTACCCCGAGTCAACCCAACGATACACGCTCGAAAATCCCCTTGAAGTTACTTCAATACTACAATATCCTCATCCCCAGGATAAACCCAGACTCTCACACGGTTTTCAGTTGGTCGCAACGCACGTCCAGATTTCTCGCTTACGAATCACATCGTAATTTATCTAGACCCTTACACGTAATCTCGTGATGACTTTCTTTTCACAACACTCAAGCAGTTACAACTTGCAGATAAGTCCAAATTCTTTAATTAGTTCGTTCCATAGACGATCGTTACTGATCATCTATGCCTTATACAACCCCTAAGGCCAGATACCAATTGGAACCTTCTCAGTTCCAATTAACTTGCTTGTGTCCCTTCAGCCGGGACTACGTCGTCTAGTTCACTTTGTTGAGATACCCATTGGACTTAACTCATACCACAAGCGACAATAGTAGCTAGCTAGCCCCACAAAACTGCTAATTTCAATCATAGGACTTGGTCCAACCCAATTCTTAACCGCCTCAATCTTTAACTGATTATAACCAGATCTTAAATCAATCTTAGAGAAAACAGATGGTCATCTATCTGAGGCAATGGATACTTGTTCTGAATGGTGACCCTATTCAATTGTCGATAGTCTATACCCATCCTCTCTTGCTAGTGATGGTGTTACCACTTTTGTTGCTCTAGTTCGGACCATAAAGTGAAGGAGGAAAGATATCAATTTGTCTCACCCAGATACCAATTGGATTCAAGTTATAATACGATAGAGTAGAAAGAAGTGAGTTTTTCCTAATAACCTATAGCCTCTCGAAGAAAAGTATGGACGTCATCGTACCGTTCCACAAGACTCTACTAGACTCGTTATGGTACAATGAGATCAACGAACCTAGGGCTCTGATACCAACTTTGTCACGACCCAGACCGTCGTGATTGGCACCCACACAAACTCTCCGGTGGGAGAACCATTACTACAACCCAAACAAATAAATTTTATGAAAACTAAGGCATTTAAAGATACATGTGTAGGTTTAAATGACTATAAGAATGGAGTCATCGTAAACTCCAAGGTTTAACAAACAACTAACCAAACTAATGCGGAAGAACAACCCCTAGAACCTGAAAGTCAATGTACCAAAACTCTACTAACGACAAGTCTAAGAACAAGGGGTACAACCCCAAAACTAAAAAACACCTTAAACAAATAGTCTGAGTCCGAAAAGAGTGGACTTAAACAAGAAAGATCCTTGGCAGCCTGAAAGAACTGGCTCACCCTTGAATCCGGTCACGCACAACAGTCACCTAGCTAAGGTCTATCAATAGCCGCTTGAAGATGCCCTGTACTCAACAAAGAACAAGCAGGTGCAGTATCAGTACACAACCACAGTGTACTAGTAGGATCACGCGGCTATCCCAATAAGTGAAACACATGCAAGTAACCACAATCATTATAAAACATGCATATGCATAACATATACAATATTAGTCAACTATTACGAACAACAAACAGTTTCACGATTCTCACATATCACAGTTATATCAATTTAGTGCAGCATACCGTCTTCCAATACCAATCATCATTAGCTATGAACGAAATCATCATAAGTAGATACATAATACAATTCAATGGTCCTCTCATGGAACCCACACCAAAACTGTTAGTGCATCGGTTCGTGGTACCCGATCCAATGTTTATGCCGGAACGTGGCAATCGATCCCATAATTATGCAAGAATGTACAATCGATGCCATATTTATGCCAGAACGTGGCAACTGATCCAAGTTAGTATGTCGGAACGTAACACCCGATCCATTCAACAAACCACAATCACAATCACAATGTATAATCTCACAATCATACAACAATAGGTGATTCATGGCGTACAATTATTCAATTATCCTCATTTACGATTAGGGTGATTTATAATGCAACATTCGCATACATACATGCATTATAATGAGCAATTACAAACATGTATCACATCAACATGAAATCACAACCATCACCTACCTCGAATCCAAGCTTGAATCCCCTAAGGCACTTGAATCTTCCCTTTCCGGATTCTTTCCGCTTGTTCGTGGTCTAAAAACATATAATTAACGCAAGGATCAATAAATGAGGCCTAATTACCCGGATAATAATCAACATTATCAACCCTAGGCCAACCCAAGATCCCAATACCCAAATTAGGCCTTTTTCCACCATTAACTTCATATCAAAACCTTTCCCCAATGATAATTACCCAAGAAACTACGTTCTACGGATCGAAAAATGGATTCGGGAGTTAAAACCTTACCTTTAGCCTCAAGAATGGTGAAAAACAGTCAAGAACTCGTCTAGGGTCGTTCCTTAGCTCTCAAAGTCGAAAAGTGCAGAATAAAGACGTTTTTGGGGTTTTATTTGCGACTTAAGTCGCGTCAGACCCGCCACAGCGGTCCTCACCCTGCTACTCTGGCCCCGCCCTGGCGACAGAAATCCCGCCCCAGCGGTTTGCACGGAACCAGTAAGCTATTTTAATAATTCCAAGACCCCCCATTTCACAACACACCTTTAACCAACGACGCCCAGAAAATACCGTTCACGCTAAGATCGATTCCGAGAGTTCTACGCACCCGAATTCAATTCCGTAAAGTCATACAAATTCCTTAACGACTTATCTAACGACTCATGTAATCAAAATCATAAATAAGTCACCCAATTGTTACCAGATTTCCCTACACCTTAATGACTCTGATTTCGTCCAAATGTGGATTAGGTTGGGAAATTCCAAGTTACTACTCAAAAGTTTTCTAGCCCCAATTCTTTCTCCATTGGCTTTTCCCTAACGACGGAATCAGGTCGTTACATGTAAGGGGTAAAAGGTCCTCGATAAATTTTGGTATCGTAACAACAATTTTGGCCAAAGTTGAAGTATTTTCCAGACCCTTTTCCCAAAATTTAATTAAACGCATTAGAATATCTTAAGTTAACAAATATCTAATTATCATTATATTTTTCAATGCAATATTATATATAATATATAGAAATTATGATTCACTACTTTTTTGATGCAATAAATATATTAATATATCACTTAGCATTTTGGTAATTGATTATATTTTCATAAATTTGGTAACGCATACTGAAGCATAACTTATTCTTAGTTTAGAGTGAAAGAATATAATATGTGATATATTCAAATATTTATTGCATAAAAAAAGTAGTCAATCATAATTTTTATATCTAAGTTCTAACTGTGAATATGAAGATCCATTTAATTTATTCACTGCCGGTGAGTCCAGAGCGTGAAAATATTTTGTTTGTTTAGGCTAGTTCTTGAAAAATTATGTTAATATATATTTTTTAATATAAATTTTTGAAATTCAAAAAAAAAATTTCTTTTATGACATTGACTTTTGACACTTTTTTATTGCAAAATACAAATTTAAAAATATTAATTTTTAATAGGATTTTTTTTGGTAATTTCTATTTTTATTTGTTTTTTTATATTTGTGGATATTGTTATTGTTTTTAACTTCGTATTTCTTATTTAAAAAGATAATACTTATGGGAAAAGAACAAATGTTTGTGCTTTGAATTGGCGGAGCACACCTGCGTACATAGAGAAAAAGAGGAGGCACAAGAAATAAGAATTTCTAAACAATCAAATTGAACTCATTCTAAGATACCTGGATTTGTTATCTAAAATCAAAATATGCATAAGAAAATCGAATAATTATTGACATGTATTCAGAACTTTGAGAATCCAAGCAAAGATCTTTGTGAAAATCAATGCATAGTTTAGAAATAAAAGTGGCTAAAAATGTGAAAGTAAATTCACGAAGAGAATTGACATCGTACCTTAAACGGAGTGCAGTACAAGTCTTGTTTTGTCTCATCAGCCTGTTAAGCAGGGACGGAGCTACCGCAGAAGAGGGTACCCTAGTGATTTTTTCGTAGATTCAATATTCATATTAAAATATCAAATATAAAGTACACTTAAATTTATTGCGAACCCACAAACACAGTGAGGCGGGTAGTCCAGTGGTCTTTGTGCACCAAATGGAGTCCCTTTGTTTGTGCGTTGTGGGTTCGAAACTCACTAAGCACTATATTTTTGGAATTAATTTCTGACATAAGGAGATTTATATATAAAAAAAATAAATCAAAAAAACAGAATGTTAAATGAAAAAAGTGTTTTTGGAATTAATATCTAACCTAAAATTTCTAACATACAAACACATACGGAGATTTATATATAAAAAAAAACAGAATATTAAATGAAAAAAGTGTTTTTGGAATCAATATCTAACCTAAAGATAATAACATAAGTAGGTTTATATATTTATTTTTTATTTTAAAAAAAAACAAAAAATCGATAAATGAAAATAAAAGAAAAATAGTGTTTGTTTCATACTCTAAAACAATATCATTGATTTCTATCCAGACATTCAAAAAATCTTGACCCAAATATATCCTTAAGAGTTAGGGTTCTAACTTAATCTGATTGCTACTATCCGACATCTGCCCTCCGGTAAGTACTATGTACTCTCGCCTCTTCTTTTTCAACTTTTTTTTTACACTGTTTAATTATCTATTCAAATATTATTTTTTAATCTTTGATTATAGGGTTATCCCACATATTGATAATTGATTATGTTAAATAACTGTTGTTTGCTTTTCGAAATTTTAACTTTTGAAGACAATAATGGTTCAAGGTCATAGTGAAACTAGTAAATTATATGTTTTAGGTGGCAAAATATTAATGGTGAATCTAATAATTTTAATCTCACTTAGAACAATATTGAAGATTATAGTAAAAGCGTTCAAAATTTATATTTAAAAAATTATTCATTTTTATTAACAATATTTTAGAACTTGAAAATAAAGTACTCAAATCTTCATATTATTAAATCAAGTTTTTACAATAACAATATCTAAGGTAATATTTTCAAACATGATTAACATCTCATTAACAAAAGTTGTGTTTTGTCATTTTTAAAATTGTTGTCCTTTTTAAAATTTAGAACCCATCGGCCTGAAATTCTGGCTCCGCCTCTGCTGTTAAAGCAGATTAACATGAGTTACTATTATATAGTATAACAATATTTATCTTTTTTATTTAAAAACATAGGGGATAGATTAGGAATAAAATTGAGAAGTTATAATTGCTTTAAATTCAAAATTTTAATTATTTTTTAAAAAATGTTTAGGTCCGTGTTTTGAGTTAGTGTAAAAATAGGGGTAAGGGACGTGATGTTGGTTACTCTTTTTACTTTTTTGTATAATTTTTAGGAATCTCATAGTATAAGGAGCAAATTACATCATATCCCTACTCTTTTACAATTTACAAATATTCCTTAAAATTGTTATCATCTGGATACATCACATTTGATACCTTATACAACTAGTTTGTTGAGATTAAAAAGGAAATAAAATATAAAATTAAATGTCAGTTCCCCAAATAATGCAGATCAAATTGATGTCAATCTCTCCCAAATAACAACTCCAAACAATTCAAATTTCAAATTTTCTTCTCTCAATTCTCTCGCAAATCATATAAGATTCAAAAAGAAGTTGACAATTTTATATAGTTATGTATCATATACAAAAAAAAATTATGAATATGATATACACTGATTTATTTATGTTGCAGATACTTAACAACATGCGGTACATCACAACATCTGATACATAACTATGTTGTATACATAACAAAGTTATGTGTCATATACATAACTATGAATATGATACAAATTATTTTTGTTATAAAACATTAGTATTTATGTACCAACAATAATATTTGATAGTGTCTGATAAATAGCCTTCTACTAGTTGAATAAGGTTGGGTGTATGTATCAGCAGTAAAAGATAGCGAAATTTGTAATATTTATGTATCCAATACATAACTATGAACATGATACATACTAATTTGCGTTTCAATAAATTAGGGTTATGTATCAAAATTAAACTAAATTTGAAAAAGATATATTGTACATGATAAAATTGTAATGTATCATACAAGTGAAACGAACGAATTATACATTAATTTAAAAATCAAAATCAACTAGATACACTAAAAGATCTGAACCCATATGTACAAGAAAAAGATGAACAACAAAAAATCGGAAAAAAAAAGTCAACAATCTGATTTGCTAAAAGGAAAAAAAATGATTAAGAAATCCTTCAACACTTTCTATTTTGCTCTATATCAAGTCCCGTAACTTTTTGTTCACTTTCAACAATGGCGTCACCCATGGATCTCGATCCAAGGCCCTTACCGGAGCCACCAACAATTCGATCTTTTCCTTCTTTTATTAGTGTTTTTTCCACAATCGACTTTGAAGTTTAACATGCATCCTTCTTCGATTAAATTTGTAGATGAAAAAGCTAAAAAATAAATTAAAAAATCGATACTTGATGAAGTAGAAAGAAAAAAATAGATGAAGAATAACTACCTCTTCAATAACTTGCAATTGATAAATTAGAAAGAGAAAAGATTTGAAATTCAAAAATAGAGTGATGGAGTTAATTGATGATACGTGATTTTAGGCGTGAAAGAAGGAAAACAAAATCTTAATGAGGAAGATCATGCTAGCCATCTCAGAATAGTTCTCCAGACTTTAAAGGGTAAGGATTCATATGCTAAGTTTTCTAAATGTGAATTTTGGCTTGAGTCTGTGGCATTCTTAGGCCATATTGTTTCCGGTGACAGAATTAGAATTGATACTCAGAAAATAGAGGTAGTGCAGAATTGGCCTAGACCCACATCTTCAACTGATATTAGGAGTTTCTTGGGTTTGACTAGCTATTATAGAAGGTTCGTAAAGGGGTTCTCATCTATTTCATCCCCTTTGACCAAGTTAACTTAGAAAATAGTGAAGTTTTAATGGTCTGAAGCTTGTGAGAAAAGCTTTTAGGAATTGAAAAAGAGGTTGACTACTGCCCCAGTTTTGACATTACCAGAAGGTACGCATGACTTTGTTGTCTATTGTGATGCGTCTAGAGTTTGTTTGGGTTGTGTGTTAATGCAGAATGGAAAAGTTATAGCTTATGCCTCTAGACAGTTGAAAGTTCATGAGAAGAATTACCCAACCCATGATCTAGAATTGGCTGCCGTAGTATTTGCTTTAAAAATATGGTGCCATTATATTTATGGTGTTCATGTGGATGTGTTCACCGATAACAAGAGTCTTCAGTATGTGTTTAGTCAGAAAGAGGTTAATTTCAGATAGAGAAAGTGGCTAGAGTTACTCAAGGATTATGATATGAGTATCCTCTATCACCCAAGTAAGGCTAAGGTTGTTGGTGATGCCTTAAGCAGGTTATCTATGGGTAGTACCGCCCATTTTGAGGAAGATAAGAAAGAGCTAGCAAAAGATGTGCACACACTTGCATGCTTGGGAGTCCGACTAATGGATTTCACAGAAGGAGGAGTAGTGGTGATGAATAAGGCTGAATCATCATTGGTGTCAGAAGTAAAATAGAAGCAAGACCAAGATCCTATTTTACTTGAATTAAAGGCAAATGTTCATAAGCAAAAGGTTTTGGATTTTGAACAAGGGGGACATGGCGTATTGAGGTATCAAGGTAGGTTGTGTGTACCAGGGGTGGATGAACTTCAAGAGAGGATCATGGAGGAAGCTCAAAGCTCCAGATATTCCATTCATCCAGGTTCCACAAAAATGTATCGTGACTTGAGAGAAGTTTATTGGTGGAGTAGTATGAAGAAGGGCATTGCAGAGTTTGTGGCCAAGTGTCCGAATTGCCAACAAGTTAAAGTAGAGCACCAAAGGCCCTATGGTATGGCTCAGAATATAGAACTTCTAGAATGGAAGTGGGAGATGATAAATATGGACTTCATAACAGGTTTACCAAGGTCTCGCATGCAACATGATTCTATTTGAGTGATTGTTGATACAATGACAAAATCAGCCCACTTTTTGCCGGTAAAGACTACCCATTCAGCAAAAGATTATGCTAAGTTGTATATTCAAGAGGTAGTTAGACTTCATGGGGTTTCAGTCTCCATTATTTCAGACAGAGGTATGCAATTTACTGCACAGTTTTGGAAGTCATTCCAAAAAGGCTTGGGTTCAAAGGTGAACTTAAGTACTGCCTTTCATCCTCAGACAGATGGGAAAGCAGACCTGTAACGACCCAGAAAATGATAGAGTGAAACTAGAGCCTCACATGTGAGTTTGGAGTCGAGAACTTAATGAAATGATTATATTTGAATTTGACCCAAAAAGTTCTTAAAAATGTGCTTCGGAAGTTACCGGAAACTTGTTTAGCTGTATATAAAAAGATCCGTTTTGTTTTTTGAAAATCTGACTTCATATTCTTGTTTAGGGGGTCAAATTGAGTGGGAAATGGGTCTAACCCAAATTTTAGAGCAACCG